>JALPVH010000293.1:0-71744 GCA_023242295.1 Diaporthe ilicicola | reverse complement strand
AAAGTTAAATTATTAACTTATATATTAATTAATATAGGTTTTAAATAAATATTTCTTATTATAATTTAGCTATTTCTTTATTTTAATAGCTAATAAAACTTATATTTAAATTCTTTCTATTATTTTTATAATATTAAAATCTATTCTTATTATTATTATATAATATTTAATATTATTAATAAAAGGAGATTTTATAATTATTTATTAATAAAACCGAAAATAATATTTTATTTTTAAATTTAAAAGACTTTTTTCTTTAATTAAATAAAAAGTAAAATATAGCTATAATAAGCTATAAAATAAAATAAAATATTATATTTTAAAGATATTTAAAAAAAAAATAAAAGAAAAATAATATTTTTTATTATAAAATAAGGGTAAAAGTGTTTATTTAAGCTATTAATACCTTAAGGGGTTATAGCGTATGTTATTAACCCTTAAAATAGTAAGGCCACTATATTTTATTATTTAAATATATAGATTTAATAGCTTTATAGCTATAGAAATAAACTTTATTTATAATAAATAAACCTTTACTTAAATAAAAGATTCTTTTATTAAAGTAAAGAAATATAAAAATAAAAACCCTTTTTTATTTAAATAAATCGATATATTTATTATTACTTTAAAAATATATAAGGTTTATTTTAAAGAAATAAAGAAGTTTATTATCTATAAAATAAAAATTAATAATAAGCTAAAGGGAAAAAGAAAAATTAGTTATTTAATACGCTTTTTAAAAAGATTTACCTTTTATTTAAATAAATTAAAGAAATAAAACCTAGTTATAAAAATATAATTATAGGCCTTTTAACCTTATACTTAAGAAGATAGCTATTAAAATATATATAAATATTATTAGAATCTTTAAATATTTTTATTAGTTTTAAGTTTATAAGCTTATATATATATAATTACGTAATATAAACCTTTTAAATATTTTTAATTATGTAGTATAATAATTTCTATATATATATTAAAAGTTTAAGATATTTTTAGAATTTATTTAGATTTATCGGTAAGGGGCTAAAAAGTAGGTGTTTTATAGTGTGTTTGCACCAAAAAGTGGTAGGCTAAATCACGGGGTGGGCCAAATGTGGTGAGGGGACGTTACACCTCAGTGACATGGCTATCTGTTATGTGTGAGCACAGCCAAGCACAGCCACACCTTTTCTTCTCTGCATCTTCTCTACCACCACTTACTTGCTCGTCCCTCAGGCCGACGTTTCGATACTCTTTTCGAGCCTGTGATCGTGCACCAGATGGGGCTTCTTCCAAGATGTTGATTGACTAATCGCGATGGGGTCTACTTAGTACGCATCATCCTACCTGCGCATTTTCCCTAAATCACCTAATGGAACCCATTCTATCGTTCAATGCTTGTAAGGCTGACATCGATTCTGTGTATGATTCCTATGTTGCCATTCTTTGATTACTTTGATTACCTTGATCGCCACCTCTGTTTGATCTCTCAGGTCATAACGTCAACCGATCGATCCGTTCCGCATCACCAACATGCTTTTCTTCGGCGCATCGCCGACCTTCAGTCCCGGCCAAGTTGCGGCATGCTATCTCAAAACTGGGCCGATGGACGAGGCCACGATGCCATTGGATCGATATTGGTTTTGTGTGTTGCCAACATTCAAGATCTAGGTCGTCTCGATTATCGTACATGCGAGCCCAAAGAGGCTGTCGCCATTTGTCACGATATAAAGCAGTAGGGGGTGCCACAGAGTGTGGCGTCACATTTTGTAACAGTTATAAGTCCTTTAACTCCTCTAACTTCGCAGTTGGTTCCCCTAACTAGCAATAATGAATAAGTCGCTTCCTACTGGCCAAGATTGGGCGCACGGGCCTTCAGGGGGATATCTTGTGAGCAAGAGGTTGTGTGTGTTCGAGTCCAGAGACTAAATAACTCCTCGCCTTATTGGCAATGCCCTCAAAAAGATCCTCGTAAACTGGGGTGTGTGTCATGATATAAAGCAGTAGGGGGTGCCACAGAGTGTGGCGTCACATTTTGTGACACCATTTCCTTTGTCGGGCCTCTGAACTTATAAGGGCCATGTGTGACTTGCAAGT
This sequence comes from Diaporthe ilicicola, assembly GCA_023242295.1. Classification (NCBI taxonomy): domain Eukaryota; kingdom Fungi; phylum Ascomycota; class Sordariomycetes; order Diaporthales; family Diaporthaceae; genus Diaporthe; species Diaporthe ilicicola. Next base: position 69,665 of record JALPVH010000293.1, on the reverse strand, counting down.
TAGAATGCAGAAGGTCATCAACACTCATCTAGCCTTCATCCTCAAACGTTTTCTGTATAATCGTCATTTCGCTCTATTTCCCTTCACGCCTTGTCCACGGGAACAAGCCTTCACCTGATTCGAAACCCACTTCAATCACAACAATTATTGATTTGGATTGACATTCATCGCACCCACAAAATTCTGTCCCTATCTATTCATCATGGCACGACAGCCCTTGAGCTACCCCTCTAAATTCGATGCCCTCACTGTGTACGAATCATTCCATGAAGAGGTTCTCATCCTCTCCAATGCCCCGGTGCACCTCACAGTCCCCAACATCGACATCAGAACACGGGGTGCTTCTACCCAAGCAGCTACTCCACCGGCTGTCTGGTTCAAGAAAGAAACAGGGCGCTATCTCGACAGCGCGTCTGAAATCTGTAAAAGAAACGAAGCCGCGCTGAAGCGATATTATCTTCCCGCGCCGTACAGCCCATGCATACTTCAGACTGAGGCAGATATTGTCCGTTCTGCAGCGCTATGGCTGCTCCATCCCGTCATCATAGCTCTGCAGTGTGAGTTCAAGAGCGTCGGATGTTACGCCGAAGTGACCATTGACGACTGCCGCTGCGATGCTCTTATCACGATCAGCGGAGACAACATGGTCGTGTTGGAGTATAAGAACAGAGGCCACATCAAGATGGCCGAATTCGAGCAAGGCCGGGTCCACGACTATTCATACTCAAACCGTGCCGCAATCCTGGATCAAATCGGCAGCGTCCGGGGACAGTCCGGCCTGGAAAGTGCCATGGGCGACAACGCTGTATGCCTGACGAAGCAAGCTGCCGCCTATGCCACAAAGTGGCAGACGCGTTTCGTGGGCTTGTTCGATTGGGACAACTTCTTCCTCTGGCAATTTGCGGGACTTGACTTCAGAAGGTCGCGCCCGAAGCCCCCGTCCACTTCATATGGTGTCGATGGCCACGCCGATTGGGCCTTTGGAACTCCTGTTCGCAAGAGGGAAGACTACCGCAAGGCGCTCTTGGGTTTCGTTTTGGAGGCACACCAGAATCGCACTAGCGCCAAATTCGAAATCCCTCAGGACGCTCCATTCGAGATGTCGAGGCAGCAGAAAGAGAAGAGGCGAGCGGAGGTGGAACAACGGAGGCGGCAACAGCTGTCCGCGCAGCAAGCGGCAAATGCTAGCGTCTACGGTCGGAGAGATTAGATTATGACCCTATTTGGTTGATTCGATTTAATATTGGCTGAGAAGCACAAGCGTCCCTTTTTGTTTCAAAAAAGGCCTGATGGTAGATGTTTAACGCATATAGAGTCAATAATAATTTCGTATTATATATATATGGCGCTTTACTTTTGTTGTTTAACAAATCGTAAATATACAGGATAATGCTCATGTTAGGCTTCTGCCCCGGCGCTTAATCTCATAAGAGGATACTGGATTAAGCCAGTAAAATTCTTAGAACTAAAAAGCGCTGCTAGTAAGTAATAGGCCTAGGAATTACCTACCCGCAGGTACCTATAAGTACCCGCATATAGACTTTAAATCCTTAAACCTAAATATATATTAAATTACTTAAAACTAAATAATTACCTAATATCCGATTTTATTTAAATAAAAATAAAAATTTTTAAATTACTTATTTAATTATCTAATTACTGTATTATTATTAATAATATAATTAAATAAAATTTTATATTACTTATTATTTTACTTCTTTAATTTTCTTTTTTTAAATAAATATTTTAATATTTTATCTTATTCCGCTTCTTTTAAGCTTTATAATATCTTTTTCTTTACTTATTAACTTACTTATTTTTCTTAATATAAGATTTAATTTAGCTATAATAATAATATCCTTAACTTTACTTATAAAGTTAAATTATATATATTTAAAGTTCCCTTCTGGGTACAAGGTTAAAAGACCTATAATTGTGTGTTTTTTAAACTGAATTTTATTTAACTATGTTGCGTTTCTGCAATTAGGCTTCGTCTATCTAGATAGAAGGTAAACCTTCTTAAAGAAGCGTATTAGACTTACAACCTTCTATCCTTTCCTCGGCTTATTATTAATCCTTAACTTATAGGCAATAAATTCCTTTATTTCTTTAGAATAGATTTCCGAGTTATATATCTCTAAGGTGATAATAAATATATCTATTTGCTTGGATAGGGAAGGTTACTTGTCTTCGCGCTTCTTTACCCTGGTAAGAAAACTTCTTACCTGGGTAAAGATTTGCTTATTATATTCAGAGTTTATTTCTGTGGCTGCAGAGCTGTCAGATTTACATATCCAGATAATGGAATGTGGTGGCCTTACCTGGTTAATTTAAGGGTCTCAGGCGCGTACAAGTGGTGGTTTAAGCTTGACTGGCAGTTATCTCGGTTTCGGCTGAATGATTGCTTTCGAGTGGTCTTGCAACACAGCGGAAAAGGTTGTGTCGCTCGGTTTCGCTAGATGGGTGTGTGTTTGAGCAGAGCCAGAACCTTAGTTAGGGCAATGGCGGCTTTTTAATATCGCCCATTTCGAGCAACTTGTGTTTGTGTGTGGAAGGCCTAAGTCACACGGCGATGGCACTTTCGCATACTAATAGTGCTTGACGGCGTCAGACTAGGTTGCTTGCGGCCTGCGATGGCTTCAACCTCGACGGCACCGGCGCGAATAGACTAGGCGCGGCCCAACGCTACGGCTACTAGCGCAGAATGGCGGCTTCTGACTATAGACGGGCTTGCAGAAGCAGATTAATAAGTTACTATAAAAAGTCCTGTATGGCAAAACCTACTGTGTTGATTTAAAAGATATATTATGCCTTATCCTTCTCGGACACTTACTATCGTTCCAGCTTAATAGGGGAACTTAAATAAATAAAATAATCGATATATTTAAAGTTTTTCTAGCCCCTTATAATATAATTTAGCCTTTTAATATAATATATTTTATAAGATTTATCTTTATTTTATTATTATATTTTAGCTATTTTTTTAATATTAATATATAATATAAAAAAGGCTTTAATAACATTTAAAAATAAATTATATTAATTATCTTTAAAAAGATTATTAATAAAGCTTTAAATTCTTTTAAAAATAATTATAAAAGAAAAGGTATTAAAGATATTAGCAGCTATATTAATAAGATAAAGGTATTTCTGCTTATTCTTTTATTATTATTAATTAGCTAAATTACCCTTATTTTTCTTTATTTTACTTTTAGTTTTACTTTTAAATAAAGGTTTTAAAATTTACTTTTAATAAGAAATTTCTTAATTTCCTTTTATATTTACTTTTTATATATTTACTAAATAATTTATTACTTTTAAAAGCTATTTAATAAGTATTTAATAAAATTATTTAAATTCTTTTATAATTATTAATTTAAAGGCTTAATAAAATCTTTTAAACGATATTAAAAGTATATATTAATAAGTTTCTGCTTAAAATATATTTTAACTTAATTTAGCCCTTTAAAAATATTAAAAAATTAAAAATAATATTACCTCTTATTAATATTACTTACTAAAGGTAAGAATAAAAGAATAATTATACCGAATAAATTATTATTTATAAATCTAAATATATATTTATTAAGCTTTAAATAAGTAATAATTAGGGTAAAAAGAAATTATTTTATTAATATATCTCTTTATTTAAATTTTAATAAATAAATTCGCTTATAATCTAAAAGCTATTTCTATATCGAAGCTAAATAAGGAAAAATAATATTAAATATATATTTTATTTTATTTTTAAAGATATTAATAAGATATAAAATAAAAAGGATATATTTAATAAGATTTTAAAGAAAATCCTAATCCCGGTTAAAAAATTAATAATATTTAAAATATTTCTTATTATTTTTATCTTTTTTATATTTAAAAAAGTTATTAATAAAGGCTAAAATTATTACTTTTAGCTTTTTAGCTTATAGTATAATATTAGTTATAAAGCTTTATTATATATATATATTTAAAGTTAATTTAAATACTTTAAGATTATTACTTATAAACCTTTTAATCTTTTAAAAATAATATTGCCTTTAAATACTAATATTAATATAGATTATAAGCTAATAGATTTATCGGATATTAATTAAAATAAAATAAAAAGTAAGATAATTAAATATTAATCTAATAAAAAGCTTATTTAGCATCTTTTTTATTATTTTTTAAAATATTTAAAATAAATAGCTTTAAATCTTTTAATTAATACTCTTTAATTTTAGCTATTATTTTAGCTTAAAAAATATATATTTCTTTATAAAATATATCTTTAATAAGCTAAAATATATAGCTAATATAAGAAAGCTATAAAATTAGCTAAATTTAATAATTAAAGGATAAGGTATTATTAATTCTTTATATTATATTATAAATAAAGAAATTTTTAATATTATTAGCTATAATTATTAATACCTTTTTTAAAAATTAAGCTAAATAATAGTTATTACTATAAGGTTTACTATTTTTAATTTAATTAATAAATCGTTATACTTTTAGATATTAATTAATAAATAGTATAAATTTTAATCCTTATTTATAAATATAGCTATAATACCTTATAAAGCCTATTTTAATAACTTATAAAATTATTTATTAATAATAAATAATACTTTAATATTAAGTTTATAAAAAGTAAGCTAATCTTTATTAAACTTTATAGCTATAATATATAAGGCTAAATATAGTATTTTAAGGTTAAGTAGGGCTAAATAAAATAGATTATTAAGTTAATATTAATATTAAAATATAAGATCTTTAATTTAATTTATCCCTTTACCTATATTAATAAGAAAAGTTATAATATATTCTTTTCGGGTATTTTTATTATAAGTAATAATAAAAAATAATTATATTTAAGAATATTAGTATATAAACTTAAAGTAAGATAAAAAATAAGATAATTTAAATATATTAATATATTATACTTATCTTTTTAAATAAAATCTAATTTATTACCTATATTTCCTAATTAATCTACTTATAACTTTTATATCTTATTATTATTAAGAAAAGGTAATAATATATACTTTTTAAAATATAGGTACTTACCGAAAGATAATATATTATAATTATAAAAGGATAAATACTTTAAATAGTTTTTATACCGCTTATAAATAATAATAAATATACTATCTTTTATTAAAATGCTCTAATTAAAGATATTTTATATTTTAAATAACCTTTTTTATTATTTATAAAGGTATTTTTAAGTTAATTATTACCGATTAATTAATAATTATAATTTATTATATTATTAATTATTTAGCTATAGCTAAAAAAAAAACTATTTAAAAAATAATTTCTTTATATCGGTAATATATTAAAAGATAAACTTTATCTTTCTAATTATTTTAAATATATAGAAAAAAACTTTACTATCCTTATAATCTATACCTATTAATATATAACTAATAAAGAAAAAGCTAAATAGATTATTGCTATTATTAAACTATTAAAAGAAATTAAAGTTTTAAAAGGGGTTAAAATTTTAAAAAGGGTTAAAGTTTTAAAAGGGGTTAAAATCTTAAAAGGGGTTAAAGTCTTAATTACTAATAAATTAAAAGTTATTTAAATAATATTAATTATTATTAAATTTATTATTAAAAGTATATTAAAACTTTATTTAAAAATATCTCTCCTTAAGAAATTTAATAAATATTTTAAAATATAATAAAAAGCTAATAAAAAATAATAAAGTAAAATAGCAATAAGTTTAATAATAAAAGGGAAAAAGAGTAAAATAAAAAGTAAAATAGCCCTTATAATATATAAAGAACTTTTAAGCTATATTATTTTAAGTTAAATTTTAAATAATATAGGCTAAATTTAAAGAATATTTATATATATAAATAGCTATTACCCCTTTTTAAAATATATCCGCTTTTTACTTTACTTATAATATTCTTATAAATTATTATAATACCTTTCGCTTTATTTAATAAAATATTAAAAAGTAATTATAATAATTATAACTACCCCCTTTTAATTAATTTCTCTCCTTCTATTATAAAATCCCCTTTATAAAATAAAATTACTTAATTTTTACTTAATAGAAATAATACTTTTAGCCTAAAACTACTACCTTATAAAAGGGTTTTTAAAGTAACCTTATTATAATAAACTATATAAAAATACTTAAGAAAGCAGCTAATAAATATTAAATAAAAGGCTATATAAAAAGCATTTAAAAGCAATAAAAGAATTAAAAAAAAAAAGATATAGCCTTAAGCTATATTTAAAATAAAAATAGGCCAGAAAGCTAAATATAAATATAAATACTAATTAAAATAAAATAAGAAATAAAATAAATATTAATAATTAACTTAAATTAAATATTAAAGAAGATTAAATATCTTTAATATATAATAAATCTAATCTTACTATTTATAATATTTAATCGGCTTATCTAAAAGATTATTAAGAAAAATAATAAGAAATAATCTTTCCGATAATAGAAAATAGCTCTTAAAGCATTTTAAAAAGCTATAAAGTAATATTTTATTAAAATATTTATAGGTAAATATCTATACTTAACTATATTACCTTTTTATTTATATAAGCTTAGCTTTTATCTATTATACTACTTATATAAAATAAGTAATAATAATTAGCTAGGATATTAAGCTTTTAAAGTATATATATAAGAAATTAAATATTTCTTTTTTTAATAAAGCTTAATTTAATATAATATAATTATATTTAATATATTTATCTTACTTCTTATTTTACTTTCCTATTATAATAATTTAAATAATAATTTAATAATCTAAATATATATTTTTCCTTTATTTAAAATCTTTATTACTATTTACTATATCGTTTATAGCTATTAAGGATATAATTACTATTTTCTTTAGCAATATATTATAATTAATAAATATTAAATTACTATCTATATAGGCTTAATAATAGAAATTTATCTTTTTATATATATAATTTTTAAATATAACCCGAAAACCTACCTTATATTTTAAAATTTATAATATATTAAATAAAAAAAGAATAATATCTTAAAAAAGTAATCTATTTTTTATTATTTAAATATAATAATCTTAATTTATAGCTAAATATAAAAGAAATATAGATTATTTAATATATTTAATTATTTTTAAAATAAAATAGTTTTATAAATAAAGTTATTATATCTATTTAGCTATAAAAGCTATAATACTATATAATTTATATTTAATATAAGCAGTTTAACTATATTTAATACTAAAGGTTAAAAATAAATTAAGGAAAAATAATTAAAACTTTAAAGAACTTATTTTATAGCTTTATTAAGGTATTTAATTTAGAAATACTTTTAGGCCTTCTTTAATAAACCTTTCTTTTAAAGCTTTTTAAATTTTAGTAACTATTTACTAGCTATATATAGCAAATTATATAATAAAACTGCCTTTAATAAGGTAAAAAACTTCTATTTATAAAAATAATTTATAACTTAAAAGCGTTATAATGCTATAAATAAAGATTTATTTATATTTTATATATATTAATTATTAGTTTATATATTATAAAGATTAATATAAAATAGCCTTTTAAACTTTTTATAGTATTTTTAAACCCTTTTATTATATAGTTTATTAACTTTATAAAATAAGTTTATTAATAAAAAAACCTTAATCTATTTAGGCTATTACTTAATAAATTTATTATAAGATTAGATATAGGCTAAAATAGTAATAAAATACTTATTAAACTTATAAAGCTTAATATATAGCTTTTAAAGGGTTTTCTATTAATATTCTTTAAAGGTATAAACCTATTTCTTCTTATATCCCTATAATAAAATAAGTTAAAGATTAAATAAAATATAAAGTAAAATAAACCTTATTAAAAAGGGTTTTAATATAAGTAAATCTTTTTAAGATATAATATAAAAATTTAAGTTTATTAAAATATATTTATTTCTTATAAATATCCTTTAGCTAAGCTATAAAATCTTTAATCTTAAGCTTAAATTTTACTTAAAGCTTTCTTAAATAAAACTAAGATTTTATTATAATATAATTTAAGCTACCTATAAAATTAATAAGATATTTTATAATTATCTTTCGCTAATTTACTATATTAGCGCTAATATAAAATAAGTTATAAATCTTTTTAATAAGTATATTTATTTAAAATATATCTATTAAAAGTTTTTTATTTATAATAGCTTTCTTATTATTCTATATTTCGTTATTATCTATCTTAATCTTACTTTTATACTTAAAGTCTTTTATTTAAAGCCTTAAGCAACTACCGATATCTTTAAAATATATACCCTTTTTTTAGCTATAAATATAATTAATTTAGCTTAATAAAATAAAATAAAAAGTAAAATAAATATATTAAAAGTTATTTATTTCTCTTTTAATTTTCTTTTCTTATTAATACTTCTCTATATTATTTATATTAATATATTTAAATTTTATTTTAAGATCTTATTTCTTATAATTAATATTATATTTAAGATTATTCTAGATACGCTTAAATTTAGTGATGGAAAACATTTTAAGAGTAGAGGGGATAAATTTAAAGAGACTAGATCTATAGAAAATAGGTGTAAAGCGGCTCCTTTTAAGTATGGCGGATACCCCATACGGTGAAATGTAGCTAAACGTAGCTATGGAAGCCCGGCGTGGCCATAAAAGCCCGGCGCCTAGGGCCCTGGGCGTTTTGTTATGCATTAATTGCCGCCTACGTAAAAAGAAAAAAGCATTATCCGTAGTGTAATAGAACACTTCTTCCCTCCTATTTTAAGGTTATAGGTTCGATTCCTAGTACTACTACTCTTATTTTTTATTTTATTTCCACTATTTCTACCCTTTTCTTATCCCCAATTTTAGCCGCAGATGGCCCTATAGAGGGAGCCGTAGGTAGCCCTATAAAATTTATGGTTTAGTAGCTAGTTGGCAGCTAGCGGTAGCTAGCGGACGGCTAACAGTAGCGGGCTAGCAGGCAGTAGGCTAATAGGCGGTAGGCTAGAGGGCAGCTAGCGAGTAGCTGGCAATAGCGGGCTAATAAGCAGCTAGCTGGCGGCGAGGACTAGCGATAGCTAGCGGCAGGTAATAGGCAGCTAGCGGTGGCTAGCGGTAAGGACTATAGGGGGGCGCTAGGTGCCCTTAGCTGTAAAGCCTCCGTAGGAAAGTTAACCTATAATAAAATAAAAGTATAATAAGATAGCTGATAACTATAGTTGCAGCCTAATAGCTAATAACCGTAGTTATAGCCCGATTTATAACAACCGTAGTTGCATAGCAACGATAACCTTCTTTAGGTAGTTATCCGGTTTATATAGGCAATTATATAGCAGGGGTATGTAATTGTAGCTACTATTTAATAGAAAATATTTTAAAAGTAAAGGGGATAAATTTAAAGAGACTAGATCTATAGAAAATAGGTATAAAGCGGCTCCTTTTAAGCATAGCGGGTACCCTGTATAGTAAAACGTAGCCAAATATAGCTACGGAAGCCCGGCGTAGCCACAAAAGCCCGGCGCCTAGGGCCCTGGGCGTTTTATTATGCATCATTTAGCTTAATTATAATTTATCTTAATAAGCTACTAACGTTTTTTAACTATATAGATATTTTCAGAATATTTTCCTTTAGCCTTTTACTTTTTAAGCGCTATTTTATTATATATATAATATTTAAATATAGGGATAAAAGAAAAGTTTTAATAGCTATAAGTTATAATTAAGGGGTAAGTTAAAATACTAGGTTTATAGCTATAATAGTTAATATTAACTATTATCTTATACTAATTAAATCGAGTTAATATATTTCTAATATATAGCTACCCTATTAATATTTATATCTACTAACCTATTAATAAACCTATCTAATTATATATTACTATAATAGTTATCTAATATTTAAATATTTTACTTCTTATTTTACCTTATATTTAAGAATAATATAAACTAATTAATACCTTTTAATTAATTACTATAATAGTAAAACTAAACCTAATAATAAATATTTTAAAATTAGTAGTAAAAATATATACCTCTTTTAAGCTAATAATAGATTATTAAAGAAAAGTATTATATAAAAAGCCTTATATAAATAAGTTTAAGATAATAATACCGGTATTAAAAGATTTTATAAGTATAAGCTTAAAAATAAGCTATATATTCTTTACTTTTTTAAAATTATTAATTTAATTTATATAAGCGGTTATATTATAAGAAATTTAATATTATTAGAAATCTTATAAACTTTTGCTTTTTAAAGTATTTTTCCGAAAACTTTATTATAAAATTATATAAAACCTTTTTTTTTTTAATATTCGCTTTTAAAAGTTTACCTTTATTACCTTTTAAAAGGTTATAAAGAATTACCTTATTTATTATTTAAATAGTAATATTTTATCTTACTCTTTATTTTACTTTTTATATTACTAACTATTTTAGCTGCTAATATTACTATAATCTATATAAAATATATTATTATTATATTAAAGGATTTAAAGCTTATTAAATAGCTTATTTCTATTATAAAAGGTTATTATAAAGGTATAGTTTAAAAGTTAAAAACTTTTAAGTAAAAATAGATATTATAATACTTAATTATAACCTAAAACTTTAAAGATTCTTTAAATAGTATTATAAATATTAAAAAAAAAAAGTTTAAAAGTTTATAGCTAAAGATTTTATAGCCGGAAACTTTATAACTAAAAACTTTATAGCTTATAAGTTTTATATAGCTAGCAAATTATAAAGCTTTTAAGTTATTTATAAATTTTAATTTAGATTTTAATCTATATTAAGAGAATTAAGGTTTAGTAATATAGGGTAAAATAATACTAATTAAATTAGGATTAAAATTTATATAGAAATAAAAGATTATTAAGATTATATAGTAATTAAAAATACCTAGTTATAGGTAATTACCTATCGGATATCTAACCTAAACGTTTAAGTCGGGTACCTAATAAGTAATTACCTATAACTAGGTATTTCCTAGGCTTAGCTGTTGTTAAACTAAGCACCGCTCTTTTAATTATACCTATTAGATTATATATAATCACCGATAATTATAGAATATTAGATAGGTCTTAATAATAACTTAATTATATTTATCTTTTATATTATATTTTATATATACCCCCTCCTTTTTAATAGTTAGGCCCTTTTTATTAATATTAATATAAATGCTTAAGGTACCCCCTTTAGGTATACCCCTTTCGGGCGGTTTATAGCAAACCGTTAAATTTAATATACCCCCTTAAACTCGTAAGTATTAAAAGGCTAGATAATCTTAATCCTCTATTACTTTATACCTATTTTCTATAGGGTTCTTTTTTAAGATATCCTTTTTTCTTTATCCTTTTATATTTTCTAGCCTTAACTAATAGAAAAATCTATTTTATTTTCCAGCTAATAGGGCCTTTATTAACCTATCTACTATTATTTATACTATTAATATATATTCTATTATAATATTATTTTTATAAATTTTCTATCGAAATTAATAATTATAAATATTTATATACTATAACTTTATTTTAAAAGTAATAACTTCTATATTAACTAGTTTAATAGTTTAAGTATTATTATATTTAATTTAAATAATATTATTATCTAATTCTACCGAAAATTCTTTAAAAAGCCTACTTATAAAAAATATTTCCTTTATAGCTTATATAAATACTAAAAGCTTAGCTTTTATTATTAATATTATAACTATATCTTACTTATTTACCCTTTAATTAATAAAACCTTTAAATAGTTATATTATAAATACTTAAAAACTTTTCCGATTTAATAAGTTATTTATAAATAAAGTATCGCTTATAACTATTAAATTTTCGGAATTTTTAAAATATAGGGCGATTTACTTAATATTATTAAAATATAAAAAAACTCGGTCGGCGGTATTTTAATGCTTTTTATTTAAGTTAGTTAAAAATTAAGTAAATTATAATATAATAAACGCTATATTTAATTAAGTAGATATTATAGTAAATAATAAAAATCTAATCTTTTATTAGTACTTTTATACTTTAACTTATATAGCAATATCTTTTTATAGTAGTAGCTCTTTAGCTATTATAGGAACTATATAGAAAATATTTTTTTTATTAATAAATTTAATAATCTTCTTAATATATAAGGTTTAAGCTAGCTAAATCTTTTTATTTAAGCAATCTTATATAATCTTTATACCTAGAAACTATTATATTAGGTCCCCTTTATTAATTTTATATTTCTTTTAAAGTTATTAAGTAAAATTATTAACCTTATCTTATTTATTTTTTTAGTAAGCTATAATAATATTATTAATATAAAAAAATATAAAAATATTATTTTTAATATAGTAATAAGGTTTATATAGGATTTAAATATATTTATATTTAAAAAGCGTTTTATTTAGCTTTTTCTATTAAAAAAGTAATAAGATCCGTAGCCTATATAATACTTTATTAAGTATTAAAATTATTTTTTTCTTTTTATATCTATAAGGTATTCTTATAAAGATATTTTAATTAATAAAAATATAAATAAACGTATTAATAATATTATATTAAATTAACTTTAAATTAAATTTATTTATAATAGCGATTAATATATAAAATAATCTTCTTATAAGTATTACGGTATAGGTTTTTTATATTTATCTATAAGTTTATTAATCTTCTTTAACTATAAATCTTACTTTATATTTTTAAAGAACGCTATACTTATTAAACTTATAAATATATATTTATATATAATTTAGAATTTACTTTTCTATTATATAGATATCTTTTTTATTAATCTTTATTTAAAACTTTATATCTTTATAACTTTATAAATAGTTAGCTTCTACTTATTTAAATAGTATTTTAAAAAGGTAGTTTTTAAAATTTTTATATTATCTTAATAGTTTTAAGAGATTACTTTTATATATCTTTACCCCCTAATATAAATATCTTTTAATTTAGGCTTTATTAAAAATCTTTCCTTTTAACTTTATTATTAGCGTAGCTTTTATTTTTATAAAAAAGGCTATTTATTAAATAATAATCTTTTAAATCTTTTTAATAAATAGTATTTCTTTATCTATTTTTATTTAAATTATATAAGCTAAAAAAGTAGATAGTAGTAATTATAAAGGTATAAGTAATAAAATAAATCTTACTTTTATATAAGCGTCGCTTTATTAATCCGCCCTAAAGCGTTTTTTTTTTACTTTTATATCTTTCTTTAAAATATTATCGGTATTACTTATTTTTTAATCCCTTATAAAGCGTTTTTACTTTTTTATATTAGATAAAGTTTTATTTCCTTAATTATCTATTTCTTTTAAAAGATCTTTTTCTTTTAATTTAGATATTTTATCTTTATTTAAAAAGGTATATTTTCTTATTTATTCTGCTAAACGGTTAATATCTATAATTAAAAGTTTATCTTTAAACCCTTTTTAATTTCTATTAAATATTTAATATTTATTAAAGATAATATCTTTTATATTAATTACTTTTCCGGTAGCTAAAATTTAAATTTAGTAAATATTTAATAATCGATATTTAATAAGGTATCTAATCTATATATATAGCTTTAAATATTAATATCTTCTTTTTTTAAGCTATATATCTATTATTATTATATAAGCTTTATAGCTAAATACTTAAAGATAAGCTTAATTTAATCTTAAATCCGGTTATAAGATTTTTAGCTATTTTGTAATTATAATATAAAATTTAAAGTATAAAGTTTACTATTTTTATTTATAAAAAAGCGTTTTATTATTAAGATAAATTATTATATATCCGATTTCTAGCTAAAGAAAGATTAAAAGTTTTAAGCTTATTTATATTACTTATATTTTTTCCTTAATTATACCCCTTAAATATTTAGCTTTTCTATTTTATATTTATATATTTAATGCTAAAAGCTTAATCCTAATATATTTTAATTTAATAAACTTTTTTATTACTTTCCTATAACTAAATATTTCTTTATTATATTTAATAATTTTAACTTTTATCTTATATTATATCTCTATTATTCCTAAAAAGAATTTAATAATTTTAAAAAATATACTATTATTTTAACTTTTAAAATAATAATTTTAAATATATCTTAAGATTTTATATATAAGTAGTAGCTAGAATATATAATTATAAATCCCTTATTTATAATTATAAAAGTTAAATATTATCCTTTTACCTTTTTATTTAAAAATCTCCCTTAATATTTAATAGATTTACCTTATAATCTTAGCTAGGGTATATACTTTGTATTTTATAATTATTAGTTTTTAAATATATATCTTTTAAGATAAATTAACTAGGTATTTAAATATAGTAAAATCCGGATAATTAAGTTAGCTATATTAGAAAATAGCTTTATCTATAAATAATCTTCTTTTTATATATATAATATATTTCTTTCTTTATATATTAAAAGAATTATTAATTTTATAAGATCGATATTTAATAATATATTAATTAAAAATATTTTTAAGTTTATATAGGGTTAACCTATTACTTTATTTTAATATTATTAGGTTTTATTTATTATTTTAAAAAATGCCTTCTTATTAGAATTATTTTAAAAATATAAGTATTATTAATAAATATAGATAAAGGGTAATATTTTTAAAATAAAGTATTATTATTCCGGTTTATATTAATATTATATTATATATTTAAATTAAAAGCTATCGGTTCTTTAATTAAAGATAATTATTATATATAGCTAGTTATATATTAAATAATCTTTTATTATTATTAATAATAAAGATTATATTTATAGGGTTAAGTATTATTAAGTATTTTAAAAGGTATTTTTCTATATTTATTATAAAAGCTTCCCTAGCCTTTATAATTATAATATAATATTTTAAAAGTTAATTCTTTACTTTTTTAATAACTTCTTCTTTTATCGGTTTTAATATCCTTAACTTAAATTTTAATCTTAAACCCTTTAAGGCTTAAACTTATACTTATAAATTAATATCGCTTTTAAAAGCTTTTTTAACTTATTTTTTTTAAATATTTTTAAGGTTTAAACCTATAATAAGCCTTTTCTAAAAAGATATAATAATAATATATAAGGGTGTAAGATATCTTATATATAGAGCAGTTTTTAGCAGATCTTTAATCTTATTAAGCGCGCTTTCTTTTACTATAACCTTTATATAAATTAATCGCATCTTTTTATAATAATATATAATCCTTTATAATATAGATATCCTTAATCTTACTGC
The DNA here is from genome assembly GCA_023242295.1 of Diaporthe ilicicola. NCBI lineage: Eukaryota > Fungi > Ascomycota > Sordariomycetes > Diaporthales > Diaporthaceae > Diaporthe > Diaporthe ilicicola. The sequence continues at coordinate 54,479 of JALPVH010000293.1, read as the reverse complement.
TATAATCTTTTATATTATTATATATAGTTATAAATACCCCTTTTAATATTTTAATATTTTTCTATAAGCCTTAAGTTATTAACTTTTAATAAAGGTTATTTCTAACTTTATAAAATATAAGGCTTTTATTAGTAATTAATTATCTTTAAACTTATTTAAAGAAAACTACTTAAAAGGGTAAAATCCCTTATATTACTTAAAGTAGGTTTAGAATTTATAATACAGTATTTTTAGCTTTTAAAAGCTTCTTTATAAGCCCTTTTATTATAAATAACTCCTATCGGTTAACCTAGATATTCGCTTTTTTAATATTTCTTAATAGCTTAAGAGCGTTTTTATATATAACTTAAAGTTTTATCTTCTTATTTATAAAGAATAAGCTATACCTATTCTTTAAGTTTTAATGCTATACCTATAGTAATTAATTTAATTAATAATATATTAACTTATATACCGGGGTAACTATTTATATTACCTATTTTTAAAGTTTATAAATAATATTTTATTTCTTTATATAATTAGGCTTATTTTATTTATAACCTTATATATCTAGGTTATATAGCTTAAGGCCGGTATTGGTAAGGTTAAATAATAATTATTAGCTATTCCTTTTTTTTTAAATAATTTCGGATTTATTAGCTTTATTATTAAAACCTTTAATTATTTAAAAGGTTAAGCCTCGAGATACCGTAATTATCTTTATATATTTTTAAAGTTAGATATCGGATTTTTATAGTTTTAAAAGAAATCTTTTTTTTTAATTAATATATATTTTAAGCCTATATATCTGGAATTAGATATAGAATTTATAATCCTAATTATTTTAATTACCTAGTTTTACTAAAAAGGCGTTAAGGGTTTTTATATTTATATTTTCGGCTATTTTCTCGATTAGCTTAAGGTAATAAAACTTTTAATTATTAGATTATATATAATTACCGATAATTATAGAATATTAAATAGGTTTTAATAATAATTTAATTATATCTGTCTTCTATATTATATTTTATATATACCCCCTTTTTTCTGGTAGTTAAGCCCTTTTTATTAATACTAGTATAGATGCCTAAGGCACCCCCTTTAGGTGCGCCCCCTTTAGGCGGTCTACGGCGGACCGTCAAATCTGACAATACCTCACACCGAGAACAATTGGCCAGCCGGGGCAACCGGCTTCTGGCTTGTCGGCACTGACGACACTATTTGGCCAGATCGGCTGAATGCCAGTCATGCTGGAGGCACTTTCTGTCTCAACCCGGACGACACGCAGATCACGACAGCTCCCATGAATATGTCCAGTTGCTTATGAGCTGGGTATACTCAGCTCACAGAAGGGCTGAAGAACCGCCACTTCGATTGGCAGAGCAAAATCACATTCAATGACGGTGTTATTTCAGCGACAGTTCAAACGACACCAAGAAGGAGCGGAAGCCTCGGCTGGAACACTTGGGTTCTGGGGACTCATGTTCCCACGGCCCGTATCTCGAGGCTGATCTCTGACGAATGGGGCCTGGCCTGCCAGAATGGGTCCAGCACGAAAGGCCATGGATCTAAGCGCAACTAAAAGAATGCGACAGATGGCTTAGGAACGGCGACGGTAAATAGGCCCAGGAAATACCCAGTTATAGGTAATTACCTATAATTAGGTATTTCTAATTACTATATAATCTTAATAATCTTTCGTTTTTATATAAATTCTAGTTTTAATTTAATTAGTATTATTTTGCTATAAAGCTTAAAAAAAGCGGAATAAAATAAAACGTTAAGGTATTTATTTAAAGAAAAGAAAATTAAAGGAGTAAGATAGTAAGTAAGATAAAATTACTTTTATTCGGGTAAAATTAGATATCGGGTAATTACCTAGTTCTAGGTAATTTAATATATATTCGGGTTTAACTGCTTAAAGGCGCGGTTATCGTTATTAGGGATTATATTAGCTAGAATTCTTTAAGGTATAATAAATTTTGCTATAATATAGATAGGGCTAGATTTCCGGAAAAGTAATTAATCGGTATTACTTTCCTTATTCTTAACCGGTAAAATCGAATACTTATATAAGTAAAAAAAGTTTTTATAATATAAAATTATTAATATTTAATATTTTAAATAAATATTAACTTAATATTAATAAAAGTTTTATTATTATCTTACCGCTATTATATATATAGCTAGCGTAAATAATATAAAATTATTAGTAAATAAAGGTATTATAATATAATAATAATGCGGTATAATACCTTTTTATTATTATTCCTATATATTAATTATATTATAGCTATAGGTTTAACTTATTTATAAGTTAATTTTAAAAGTAATAAAAAGAAGCTATAATACCGCTTTAAAAAATAGCTATTTTATTAATTTTTAATAATAATAGCTTCTTTTTACTAGATAGCTTAATAGCACTTTTATTTAATTAGATTAAAAATAAAATTATAAGGCCGGGGGTAATAATATATAATATATATTTTTAAGTATAAATTATTTAAATTTAGCCTTATTTTTAATTATATTAAAATATTAATATTATTACCCTTTAAAGATTTATTATAATAATTACTATTATAGCTTATAACCGGCTTAAATATATTATTTATCTATAGGTAATAGTTTTTAATAAGTAGATATTATTATTATATAAGCTAATAAGTAAAATTAATTTTTAATAAGATATTTTTTTTTTAAAAGCTAGTTATAGCTTAAAGGTTAGCGATAATTTTCCTTTATATTATAATTTTCTTTTTTATTATAATCCTTCTTTTTATTATAATCCTTTTTCTCGCTATAATTCTTTTTTTTATTATAATCCTTCTTTTTATTTAATAGTTTAATATATTAAGAAAATTATTAAGCGGTAGTAATATACTTAAGCTTTTATATTAAGTTTAATTTTAAATACCCTATAAGGCTATAAGGTTTTAATAATATTAATAATTATTATTAATATACTTATATCTTTTATACTAAATATAGCTATTATCGCTATAGGGTTAATATAATTAGCTTAAAATAATTATCTTTTTTAATATTATTAATAATTATAAATAAAAAATTTAAGTTTATATTAATAATAAAGCTAAAATTAATATTAATAGCTAATTATTATAATTTAAAATAATCTTTATTAAAATAAAATAATATAAAGTTATTTTAGCTATTAATATATTTATTATAACATTATATTATATACCGCTTATATTATTAATAATTATATAATTAACTAATAGCTTATTAAAACTATAAATTATATACTTTATATATTTTATAGCTATAATACCTTTAATATAGCGGAATATAATTTATAATAAAATTAATTATAGTTAGCTTAAGCGTTTAAAAGCTTTTTCGCTTAATTTAATTTATAATTAGCCTATATTATTATATAGCCTAGGTATAAAATTTAACTATTAGTTATTTAAATAATACTTTCTTAAAATTACCTTATATATATTATAGCTTTTTATTAATAGGTAGAAAGTTTTACTTAATTTTATAAATAAAAAGGGTATAATTAATAATAATAATATTAAGTAAAAGGTTAAAGATAATAGCTTAGGTTAGCTTATAATAAAACCGATATTTATTAATTTAGCTAAATAATTTATAATAGTTAATAATATTTATACCGTTTATCTATTAATTATATATATTAATAATTAGCGGGATAAGTAATAATACCTTTATCTAATTATTAAAAGTAATATAAAAGAAAAGCTTTTTTTTCTTTATAATAAAAGCTTAAGCTATCTTTTATTATTTAATTATAGGTTTTTTAAAGCTAAAGAAAATATTACTAATAAAGAAAACTATAGCGCTATTTTTTTATATAATCTTTATAAATTTATAGTTAAAGGTAAATATTAAAAGGGTTTTACCTTATAATATATTATTTTATACCTTTTTAATATAAATAAAATAAGTAAAAATATTTATTAAGTTAACCTATATAATATTAGATATAATAATATTAATTTTATAAAAAAAATTTATAAAAAGCTATATAAGAAAAAGGTTATTAATAAATAGGTAGTATTATAAATAGCTTAATAGTAGCTTAAATAAAGCTTTATAAAGCTATTATATATATCGCTAAATTAATATTATATTAATAATATATTTTAGCTAATTTAGGTAATACTTATTAAGTATATTAATAATATATAAATTTTACCTAATAAAAGTAAAATTAAATATATATTTATATTAGCTTAAATAAAATATTTTAAAGCTAACCTTAATAGGCTTATAAAATAATTATAGCTTATACCGGCTATAGTTAAAGAATTTATAAATAGCTTTATTAATTATAAATAATATATTAAGCTATTATAATTATTAATTAATAATTTAGATTTATATTATTAAATAATTAACCTTTATAAATAGATCGGTATTTTATTATAATATTAAATATTATATATAAAAGAACCGGAAAAATAGCCGAAAGCGGTTATAAGTTATATAGCGCCTTAAAAGATAAGTTAAATAAAAATATAATAATTTAGCTTAAAACTAATTAATCTTATCTTTAAAATAAAAGCTTAAATAAATAATACTAATTAAAAAAATATATAACTCGGTAATATAAATATTATACTATTATTAAAAATATAAGTTTTCTTTTTATATATTTAAATTTTAAATAAAATAAAAGTATATATTAATATATTAGGCGAAGATTTTTATTAAGGGTAAAGATAAAAATTTAAAAAAAAAATTAATTTTTTATAAATTAATAATATTAAGGTATATTCTCGGGTTAAAGTTTATAAGCAATACCTTATTAAAGGGCTAGCTATTAAAGCTATATAGTTAAAGCTTATAAATATCTTTAAGTTTAGCTTCGGCCTTATTAGCTTTATTTAGCTTAAATAAAGGTAAGATAATAATAATTAGCTAATTTAGCTTAAAATATAATAGGTATTAAATAATATTATTTATATAAAAGTTATAAGGAGAAAGTATTTTATTAAGGTTACTATTAATATTAATATTAATATTAATATTAATAGCCGGCTTATTAACTTTATTATAAGTATTAAGGTTTAAATAAGTATAGTTTTATTATAGCTTTAAATAGTTATTTTAATAGAAATACTTATTAGCCTTATTATTATTAGGGTTAATAATATCTTTATTAAAATTATTAGCCCTTTTAAATAATAAATTATCCGGAATTTATATATTAAAAATATTATTAACTCGGCTAGCTAATATATATTTAAAGTTTAAATTAAAACGCTATAAAAAGATATACTTTATCTTTAAAAAAACTTTATACTTATAGCGGTTATTTTAAAATTTTTTAATATTATTTTTAAATAAATCTTTAAAGTTAATTAGCTTAAGGATAAAAAGGGTATAGTTATTATTAGCTATAAATAATGCCGAAAAGCTTAAATATAGCTATAAATATAATAAAGCAAGTATAAAATATATAATAAAAAGGGTTTTTTTATTTATAACGATTTATAGGAAAATTATTGCTTAAAAGGTATAGTATTAGCTATATACTATTAATATATCGGCTTAAATATATTTAAATAAAGCTTTCCTAATTATTAAATTAATAACTATTATAAAAATAATAAAGAATTATAAGCTTAACGGAAAATTATAAATATTTTTAAGTAAATTAACTATTTATTATTATTAAAGGTATTATAGGCCTATATATTATATAATAAATAAGGGTATAAATATAGGTATAAGTTTTTTAATAAACTTTAAAATAAGTTAGCCCTATATAAAAAAGTTAGCTATTTATTATATAAAGAGTTAATTTTAATAGAAAAAAATATAAAACCGATATTTTTAATAATAAAAATATTAAATATTTAATTAATTAATTAAATTTCCGCTATTTTTATAATATTTTATAATAGCGTTATTATAAAGGGTATAAAGGTTAATAAGCTTAATAAAAGCGATTATAAACGATTAAAGGTTTAATATAATTTAAAGTTAATTATAGCTAAAACGGGTAAATAGTTAATAAACTTTAGCCTTAAACCCCCCTTTAATATAAAGGGTAGGTAAGGGGATTATAGGAATACTATTTAAAAGGCTTTATATAGAATAATATCGCTATATCTTTTAATTTTATATATTTTCTCTTAAAAAAAAATATATATAGGTATTTTTAATTAATTTAAATTTAATAATAGCTTTATTTATCGATATAAATAGCTAGATATTAAGATATTTAGGTATAAAGTTAATAATATAGCTTATATACTGCATTTGCCCCGCTTATACCGCGTATATAAACGATAACCGCGCCTGCAAGTAGTTAAGGACCCGAAGTCTATGCGCGGGTACCTATGGGTACCCGCGGGTGGGTAATTCCTGGGCCTAACGGTAAATAGTTGGCTGCCCGTCAGCCGATTTACATGTTGGCCAAGCGGGCACGTATATCATTTCTTCGCCTGGACTTATAACCGACGAAATATCAGTAAGCAAACTATGAGAAAATATGCTAAAAATGCTTGTTGGATGTCACACTAATCAATCCGTAGTTCTCCATTCTTTCGGAACTCGCAGGCAAATTGGATGATTCCCACTTTTGGATGCCAACGTGGAAATGGGCCGAACATCAAGTTAGGGGTAAGAAAATTGCAACTCACTGGATTGATATTCCGCCTCCAGAAACAAGCAATCACCTCATCGCAGCTTTGCTCATCGAAGTCTATTCCAATGCCGGCAATGATAGTCGGCTTCTAGCCCCCATTGCATGCTCCATTGACTCTCGCTGGACACGCGGCACCATCGTTGGCTCGTCACTGCCACATACAGATATCATGGTTTGATTTGGGTCCCTCGCCTCGGGGGGGCGGCCCAAGCCAACAATGTCAGCTTCGCACCGCTATCAGGACCTGATTATTGCAGCGCTAGAACGTCATAGAACGTCAACCTTGATTGGCTGGCTTAGCCAGCCTAAGCCAGCCAGTAGGCTTAAACACCAGACAGGGGCCTAAGGGCCTTTATACAGAACCTACCCTTTATATAACATATCCAGAGAGAGATACTAATATACACTATATATTACTATAATAAATAGTAGCTATAACTTTTTAACGCTATAAAGCGTATTAGCCTATATCGATATTATTATTAAAATCGTTAATATCTATTTTATTATTAATATAATATTAAGACTAACTTATTTATTATTATTTATTTATTTTAAGCACTTATATATATTAAAAGCTATTATTATTAATAATTATTACTATTTAACTATAATTATCTATTAAATTAAAATTATAATAGTTAGCTATTAAATATTATTTAAAATATCCGAAATAAATTTAAAATTTTATTTATAAGCGCTTATAAGCTTAAGATACTATTTAAAAATCTTCTTATAACGTTTATTATAAAATTATAAACTCGCTTAATAAATAAACCGGGTATACTTTTCTATAAAACTTTTTCTTAAATATCCTTATTAAGCTTATAAATAAAAATACCCTATAAATATTAAAAGTTAATATTTATTAAAAACTATAGTTTTAACTTTTTAATTATATTTTAACTATTATTTTATAAAGTATTAAGTAAAGATATAAGTATATTAGGCTAAATAAAATTATTAATTAATATTAATTAATATTAAGTTAAAAAGCGTTTAGCTATAATAGAAAACTATTTATTTATACTTAATAACTTAGCTAGCTTTTTTAATTTTTAATAATAACGGCTAGATATCTATTTAAATATCCTATTATAATTAATATTAGATTAATATATTATTGCTAAATAATAAAAAGCTAGTAAAAAGGAAAACTTTAATAATAATACCTTTAACTTTAATTTAAATAAAAGATATTATTAATATAATAATAAGCGTTAATATAATAATAAGCGTTAATATAATAATAAGCGTTAATATAATAATAAACGTTAATATAAAGATAAATATTATTATTAAAAATATATATACGCCTTTTACGCTTTATTAACTATTAATATTACTTAAAAATTAAAGTAAAAGGAAATTAATATTTTTAATTTAAAATATTTTAATTTATAAAATATCGGAATAGTTACTATTAATAAAAACCTTATTTATATAAATATATAAACGTTTTAGAACTATTTTAATATATTTCTTAATAATAAAGATATTTAAATAAATATTAAGGGATAAATTATTAATATCTTTTTAATTTTTTTATAAGGCTTAGCTATTTATTAATAAATAAATAAAATTACTATAATTTATTAATATAAGCTTTACCGAGATAGTTTTAATATAATTATAAATCTTATAGAAATCTGCTTTACTATAAATCCCGGATATATTATTATAAAGTTTTATAAAATAGGTTTTAAACTTTAAAAGCTTTTAAATAATAAGTATAATTTTATAAATTTATTTAAAAAAGGTTTTATTATATTAAAGCTATAAATACCCTTAACTAATATAATAATAATTAGTATAAAGTAATAACGAATATTTAAATTAAAATAAAGCTTAATATTTAGCAATATTTATATCTTTTATATCGAAATTAAACTTTAAAGTAATTTATATAAATAATTAAGAAATATAAGATATTACTACTTTTATTTATAAATAAAAAGAATTTATTTTATTACTTAAAAAAGAACTATTATATAAAGGTTAAATATAATTTATAGTATAATAACTAAGAATTATATTAAAAGAATCGATATTATAGCAACCGCTATAATAAATTTTATTATATTAATAAAAGATATAAGAAAAGTAATAAATATATAGGAAATTACCGAAATAATTATAAAAGGTATAATAATTAAAAAAGTAGAAATTATAAGGGTTAATAATTTTATAAAAATAATAGATATTATATAAATAATTAATATTATTTAAAATAAAATAATTAACCTTAATACTATTTAAAAAGCCGGGGTAATTATAATTATAATTATAACTATAATTAAAATAAATATTACTAATATAATGCTATATATCTTTTAAATTCTAATAATAAAGCTAATAATAAATAATATTTTAAAGGCTAATTAATATTTATATCTTTATACTTCTTTTTATATTTATTATTAAGTAAAGCAAGTAAGGTAAGCCTATTAACTAAATATTCTTTTAAAATTAAATAAATCTATATAAATTATAATTTAAAATTTAAATTTTAGAATTTATTATTTAAACACTTTAAAGTTTATAACGTTATAAAGAAAAATATATCTAAAGAATTATATAAATATTTATAAACTAATATAGTATATTTATTAGCTAAAACTATAAAAGCTATATTTATTAAAAATAATATAATTTAAATAAAGCTAATAACCTTTAAAAATAACCCCTTTTCTATAAATAGTTTTCGATATTTATAAATTAATATTTATCTTTAATTAAACGCTTTAAAGGTATCTATATATATAGATTTAAAATTAAGAAAATCTTTTATTAATTAATATTTTCTTAAGATTTATTTTCCCGATAGTATTATTATCGATATTGCTATCTCTAATTCTATTAAAGAAATAGGTAATAAATTAATTTCTTTAATTTAAAAGGTAACTTTTACTTTTTTTATTTTAAGCGTTAAATTAAATAATACTTTAAAATTATTAAAAAAGGTTATTAAAATATAAATTATAAATAGCTTTAATACTAATTATCTATTAGTTAATAATTAGCTATATTCTTAAAATATTATTATTAACTATAGGAAAAATTAATTAGAATTTCCGGATAATTATTTTTATATTCTTTTTACTATATATAAAACTAGTCTTAAATCTATAATATATAAAGTTATTATAAATTAAAAAATTTAATTTTAACTTAATAAATTTACTTAAACATTAGTTTATTATATTAATTTATTAAAAGAGTATTTATTTATATTTATAGCATAGTATTTTATTACCCTAAATATTATTATTAATATAGCTATCCCTTATATTATTTAATTATATAATCTTATAATAAAAACTATTAATATTTCTTAATAAACTTATTTAAGTATTATTACTAAATATAAAAATAATACTTACTTTATTACTAATTAAAATAATATTTTATAAGCCTTAACTTACATTATAAATATAAGGAATATTAACTTTATAATTAAGCTTATATCGCTTATAATAAGCGGCTATAATATTAATTTTGCCGCTATAAGTTTATTAAATAAAAAGTTTTTAATTTTTATTATAGATATAAAATTCGAAATATTTTTATATATTATAAAAATTACTTAAAGTAATATATAAATACTACCTTTAAATATAAAGCTAAACTTATTATTATTAATACTATATAATAATACTATATATAATATTATAGCTAGATTAATTAACAGAATTTTAAAGTTTATAATATTAATTAAAATAATAAAGCGAGTAAAAAATAAGCTTTATATTTATTATAATATTTAAAGATCTTTTAAAATCTTTACCCCTAATAATATATTTATAATTACTATTTCTTAAAATACTTATATTAATATTACTAATAAAGCGGCAATAATTAAATTATAATAAGTTTATAAGGCTTATTTAAAATTATAATAAAACTTAGGCCTTATCGATATATTAAAAAATTAAATAATAAAGGTTTCTTTAATAAATAAATAGTAAAATGCTAAGCTAAATTACTAATATTATTTTATTTTATATAAGAATAAAAATCTTTTTAATTAATATTTTAATAAATTATAAAAGTAAAACTATTTTAAGGTAACTAATAATATTTATTTATTTATTTTATTAGTTTTTATTATATAGCGGATTATTTATAATAAATAAAAAGGGCAAATAATATATAATTTATAAATATTTAATAAATAAATAATCCCTAATAGTTATTTATTATTATTATAATTAAATATTATTAACTTATTTTATAAAAAGAAATATATTATAATTATAGATATTATTTAATTTTTCTTTTAATTATTAATTTATTAAAATTATTAAAATTATTTTACTTTTATTAATTATTAAAGGCTTAAAAAATTAAAAGTAGCGCTAATAAAAGCTTATAACTTACCGGCTTATATTTAATATTTTATATATTATCTATTAAAACTATATTATACCTTTTATTATACTTTTATTAACGATATAGTTATTTTTTTAAATAATTTTAAAAATTATTTAAAGTATCTTTATTAAATATTTATATTTTTTAAAAAATAAGAAATCTTTATTTTAACCGAAAAGTTTTATATTAAACTTTAATTTATTAAATTGCTTAGGTTTTATATTAATACTTTTAAATTATTTATAATAATTAACTATATAAAGGTATTTCGAAAGCTAAAGTCTTTAAGAAATTTAAAGATATTAGAAATATATTTAGGTATAGCTAGCTTTTTATACCCGATAATTCCCTATTTTATATAACTTACCGATCTATTATAAAAACTTAAAATATTATTACTTATAAAGGGCTATAAGATAGGCCGATTTAATATTAATAACTATAAATATTATTAATATTATACTATATTAACCCGCTTAAACCTTATTACGGAATAATAGAAATTTTTTAATAATTTATAAAGTTTTCTATATAATAAACTTTATTTATATTATATAAATTTAAAATATCCGCTATTTTTATAAGTTAACGGTAATTTTTAATATAAATTTAAAATAATACTTTATTATATTAAAACCAATTTTAAATAGGATAAAGAATATATTTCTATATATATTATTAAGCTAATTATATTTTTAAGCTGCTATCTTAATAAGCCGGAGCTAAATTATAGCTTTTTAAAATTAAAAGTAATATATCTTATTTAGGTATATAAACGTTTTAAAACTACTTTTATTAGCTTTTATTATTTTATTATTATTTTAATAAATTATAAATTAATTAAAAAAATTATTAACTACTTTTTATTAAATATAGTTTTTATAAACTAAGCTAACCGATAGCTAATTAATATAGCTATTTACTTAAATACTTATTAATTAAATATTATCTATATATTAAGATATTTAAATTTAGTTTTAAATACGCTATTTAAATTATTTATACCGCTAAATAATTAAGCTAAATAGCGGAATAAGATATTAGTTTTAAATTAGCTATTTAATAAACTTTTAATAATCGATAAAGTAAACTTAATAATATATTTAATTAAAGCCTAAATAATAAATAATATATACCTTTCCTTTATAAAGGGATATAATAAAAACTATATTTAGAAATTTATTATTAATAAATTAAAAAGATTTAGTTTATTAATAAAGAAATTAATTATTTAATAAAATAATAATAAAAATATTATCTTTATTTAAAAACCCGGATATTCTTTTTATTTTATAGATTATTTATTATATAATAAAGATTCCGCTAATAAGAAATACTTAATAGTTTTATTATTATTAATATAATAATTTTATTAAAATACTTATAATAATTACTATTACTTTTCTTAGGATTATATAATAATTATATTAAATAATTTATATTTTTACTAAAAATAATATTTAATTAAAATATATTATTAAGAGTATCTATATTATAGTAAAATTAAAAATAATAATTAACTTCTTATTAAGAATTTTTAGCCTATTTAAATGCTAGAAAAGCTTATATATATAATTTATATAGATTTTATTATAGCTTTACTATAAATATTAGCAGTAGAAACGCTATAATATTTATTTAAGTATAACCTTTTTAATATAATAATATTAATAACTTATAAAATATTAAAGTATATATTATTAATTTCGGGCTATAATATCTATATTATTAAGGATTAAGCTATAGTTTTTATTTATTAGCTATTTTTTAATAATTAAATATATTTTTAAATAATTATTTTAAATTATAATATAAAGTTTTTTTTAAAGTTTTAAATAAGCTTATAAAAAGAATTTAATATAAAGCTTTAAATAATAATAGTATATTATTTATAAATAGATAAATAATTAAAGTATAAAAATTAAGCAATAAAATTTACTTTATAATATTATATTATTAAATATCTTAATAAGGAATAAGTTAATATTTTACTAGCTTTATAATAAAATTTAAATAATATATACTTATAAATAATTAATATAAACCCTTATAAATTTTTATTCGGATTTAAAATTCCCGGCTTAGCTAATTACTTAATTAATATTTTTCCTTAAAAGTAAGCTAAAATATATTTTATATAATAATATCTTTATTAAAACGCTTAATTATCTATAAATATTATTATTATTAAAATAAAAAAAATTTATAATTATAAGTATTATTAATTATAATTTTAATTAGGTAATAAAGTATAGCTAAAAATTAAAATAGCTTATAAACCGCTTTTTTATTTAAAAAAGCTAACTTTACTTAAACTTAAACCTTTTATAATTATTAAAAGGATTAATAATCTAGCTTATACTTTTAACTTTCCTTTATTTTTAAAAGTTTATCTAATTATTAGTATTTAATACTTATATTTTTATATTAAAAATAATACCTTTTATCGATAATTAATATAGCTAAAGGCTATTAATTATAAAAGTAATATATTAATACCTTTAAATATTAAATATTATAAGGTTAACTATATTTTAAAAAAGCGATATAACTAATATAATAAAAAAAATAAAATTTAATACTTTATTTATTAAAAAGGTTTTTTATTAAAAAATAATAAATAATTAACTATTAATACTTTAAAATATTATATTAAGCTTATTATCGATTTTAAAATAATTTAAATAAAAGGTATTTCTATTAAAATTATATCTATTAAAACTATTTTTATTATAATTATAAAATATAAAAAGCTAAAAGTTTAACTTATAAAACTTAAACTTTTATATTATAAAGTATTATTTTATAATAAACTACTTTTTAATAATAATATTATATTATTAAAAATTATTATTATAACGCTATATTATATTATAAAAAACTTATATTTTATTACCGATTATATATTTATTATTAACGGTATAGCTATTAATATAATAAAGCTAAAAAAAAGTAATTTAAATATATTTTTTATAAATTATCTTTTTATAAAGAAATAATAAATAATAATTAAAATTAATAATTTATTAATAGGTAAAAATATATATAATAAAGCTATAACTTTTATTAATAAAATAAAGAATATAAAAATTTAAATATTTAATTTAGCCTTATACTATTAAATTAAATTTAAGCTTACTATAAGAGGTAAAAATATTTTATTAAAAAAGTTTTTTATCTATTAAATATATATCGAAAGCTAAAACTTTATAAATAAATAAATCGAAAAAGTTAATTTTAGCTATATTAATAGCGCTATATTTAAAAAACTTAAAGCTATTATAAAGAATATTATTTTTTCTAAAGGTAAATAAATATTTTTTATATTATATATAAAAAAAAGGCTAATTCTAATAACGAGATTAATATATATTTAAATGCTATAAAGTTTTATACCTACTTTATTAATATATATATTAAGGTATAAAAACTTTTAATAAATATTTTTTAAAAAAAAGGCTTTATTTTATTTATTAGGAAAGATATTTAAGGTATTTAATAATATTAATAAAGCTAAAATAAATCTTAAAATATTATTTAATAATATTAAAAAGGTATAAAATACCTTTATAAAGAAAGCTAATATCTTTCTTATTAGCTAAAATAACGCTTTTACTTAAAAGGTTTAAAATAAAAAACGTTATTATAATAATCTATAAGCATAAATTATAAATTTTTAGTTAAAGGCTATAAATTTATATAACTATTATAAGGTTATAAAGATTAATATAATATAAGCTTAAAGGGATTTTAAAATATTTTAAAAATTAAATAATAAGTAAAAAGAGATAATAAAGAAATTTATTAAAATAATAAAGAAAAATAACCTTAATATTTTAATAAATAAATAAATAAATTATCTTAAGGGCTTATTAAAGACTAAATATAAGATTTTACTAAATTTTATACTATATAAGGGCGTTAGGCCGAACGCTAGCATAGGGCTATATAGCAGCCCTTATCGATAAGCTTATCTTATTTACTTATTACTCGCTATAAATAGGCACGCTATAAGCTATAGCGTAATTAGTAAAGGCTTCTTTTCTATAGCTAGCGCTTAAATTAGAATTAATAAATTTTATTATTAATTTATACCTTTAAGCTATTATAGCGTAAATATTATCTTAATTTTAATTTAATAAAAACTTATAGTTTAAAAAAGCTATAAAAATATTTATTTACTTTATTAAAATAGCTAAAAATACTCTTAATAGCGTAATAAATATACCCGATATAACTAAATATAACCTTTCTTTTAATAAAGTAATTAATAATAGCCTTATTAATCTTAAAATAAATTAATTTATTATCGATATAAAAGTAAAATTTAAAAATAATAATAATAATATATTATTATATTATAATAATACGTAATATATTTATTTTAACTTAAATAATTTTAATAAGATTTTATTTTATTATAATAACCGAATAAATATTAATATTTTAAAACTTTCCTTTAATATATAATAAAATAAAATCCCTTTAATTACCGATTTAGCTTTATCTTATACTTTCGATAAAAATAATAATATAATAAATAATAATAATAAATTTAAAGCTAAAGGTTAAATAAACTTTTATTAAATTTATATTAAATATTAAGAAAAAATATAATTAGTAAAATAAGTATAGTTAAATATAAAGTTAATAAATACTAATATTTATAATAAGGTAAATATATATAATAAGTAATATTAAAATAGCGTATTATAAGCTATAATAATACTTAAAGGTAAGATTAAGTTTAAAATTAATAGCTTAATAAGTTATAAAACCTTTAAAAAGCTTTTTAAAATCGATTAATATATAATATAAGATAAGTTTTAGCTTATAAAACTAAATAATATAATATTCTATAATATAATAATAGAAATAATTATTATTTTAATAGGAATAAATTAAAACTTTAATATTTTATTTCTTTAAGCTAATTATATAAGTAAAATAAGCTTAAAGGTATAATAAAAGCTAAATAATATTAAAAACTTTATTAATAATATCGATCCGAAAATTTAAATCGAAATACTTTAAATAAAAAATAATAAGCTTAAAAAGATAATTAAATACTTAACCGATTAATATAATAACCTTTTCGATATATTTAATAATAAGACTATAAAGCTTAAAAATAAAATTTAAAAGTATAATATTTTAAAACATTATATTAATATAATAATAATTTAATATAAAAAATAAGTTAAAAAGATATAAGCTATTAAAAAGAAAATTAATACTTTTAAAAAGGCTTTACACTATATTAATATATCGATAAAAGATAATAGTTTTCCTAAAAACTTTAATTTAAATAATTTATTAAATATAAATAAAAGCGATATTAACTTAAATAGGCTTAAAATTATATATAATAGCCGAAATAATATTCTTAATATTTTAATAACCGAGGTATTTATAAAAGGTATTTAATATTATATTAAATAGTTAATATAAGTATTTAATTCTTTAATATAAAATAGTAAGCTAAATAAAGATATAATTAACTTTAAAGTATAATATTATAAGTTAAAAAATAAGCTTAAAGCTAATATAAACTATTATTTTATAAATAAAATGCTAATAATTATAATTAAAGGCTTTTTAAAAGGAAAAGCTATTAATATCTTAAATACCTTTTTTAATAATAACTACCCCGATTATATTAAAACTTTAAAAAAGCTAAAGGCCTAGTTATAAAATAAATATAATACCCTTAATAAAAAGGCTATAATTAAAATATAGTTTAAAAACCTATATATAATATTTAAAGATTTCTTTATTACTTTTAAAAATAAGTTTATATAATTAGCCGGTATTATATATTTATTAAAATTTAAATAAAAGAATAAAATATATAATAAGATTACTTTAATAACCCGGCTTTATAATTAAATAACGAATAAGTATATTAACTTAAATATTACCTTTAATAAGTATTACCGTTATATTTAATAAACCGATTTAAATTAATAATATATTAATTAAATCTATAAAGTAAGTAAAAAAAAGACCCTTAAAGGTAAAGGAAATTAAAATAATAATAGAAAACTTAATAATAATAAAAATAATTATAATAATAATTAAAGCTAAAATTATAAAAAGTAATTAAAATAATAATTATAATAACGATATTATATATTAAATTAAATATAAAGGCTTTAATAAAAAGAAGATATTAAAGCTTTTTCGATAAGGTATTTACTTTTAATATAAAAAGCTAGGTTATCGGAGTATTAAGTGCTTTAAGGGTAAAGAAAGCGATAGCTTTTTTAATATTAATTAAAAGGCTTATTAATAGGCCTAGGTTTTTTATATTAAAAAGCTTTATAATAATATATTATTAAATACTTTAAAGTTAAATAATTAGCTAAATAAGATCTTAATAGGAAATATTTAATCCTAAAATAAATAAACTTTTTTTTAAAAAATATAAATATATCTTTAAATAAGATTTATATAAATAAAAAGAAATATAGCTTATTAAAAGATATTCCTTATAACTTCCTTATTTAAGTAATAAAAGAAAAGGTATAAATAGTATCTTATATAATAGCATATAATAAAAGTAATATAGATATTAAAGGATTTATAAATATAAAAGTAAATAATATAATATTTATAAGTATAAGCTTTATAGTAAAAATAATTTAAAACCTTAATATCCGGTATATATTTAAGTTTTATTTTTATTTTATTAAAGAATTTAAAAGATAAATAGCTTAAGTAATCGATATAGTATTAATAGTAAACTTAATTATATAAGGCCGGGTATACCTTAACTTATTAATAATAGTTATAGATATAAAATATAACTTAATTATTAATTAAAAATAGATATATAACTTTAATATATACCTTAATATATATTAATAGGAAATATATTTTAAAGAAAATAAACGGCTAATAAAATTAATAGCCTTAATAAATTTAAAATTAACTTTATTTATATCCTTAATAAATAAAAAGCCGATTATACCGGTAGATATAATAAACTAATAAATATAAAAATTAAAGTTAAAATAATAAAATAATTTAATTAAATAATTCTATATATTTAAATTAAGCCTATTTTATTTAAAAGTAATATTAAAGGTATAAAATAATAACTTAAAAAAGATAAAAAATATACTTTATAATATC
Organism: Diaporthe ilicicola; assembly: GCA_023242295.1. Classification (NCBI taxonomy): domain Eukaryota; kingdom Fungi; phylum Ascomycota; class Sordariomycetes; order Diaporthales; family Diaporthaceae; genus Diaporthe; species Diaporthe ilicicola. The sequence goes on along the minus strand of JALPVH010000293.1, from coordinate 36,340 downwards.
CCCTTAATATTTAATATATTAGAAAAAATAAATATATTATAGTAAAAGTAAAAAAAGTAATAAAAAGAAAAAGAAAATAAGAAGTATAAAAGGGGTTAAGATATAAATAAAGCTTATATCTTAAGAAAGAATAAGATTAGCTAAATAAAGTATTATAAAGTTAATATCTTTATAGTAAATATAAATACCTTTTAAATATTAGCTATATAAAAGAAAATAAAAGTTATTATAATATTTCTATATAAACTTAATCGGTATATTTAAAATAAGAGAAAGGGGGTAAAAAGTATACTATTTAATAATAAAGAACTTTTTAAAAAGACGTTTAATTAAATATCTTAATAATATTATTATTTTCTTTAAACCTTTAATAAAGTAAAGTTTAACTGCTTAATATTATATCGATTATATAACTTTAGGATTAAGCTTAAAATAAGGGCTTTTATAAAAAAGAATATAAGGTTTAACCCTTTAAAGTAAATATTATTAAAGGATATTAAAATAGCCTATACCTATATTCTTAAAAATTTAAATAAAGGGTTTTTAAAGCTAGCGGATATCTTATAAATATTATTAATTTAAATAGCATTTAAGTTAAAGGATAAATTAAAATTTTATATAAATTATCGGAAATTTAATAATATTATAGAAAAGGATTAATATTTATTATTATTAATTAAAAAAAACTTTATTTTATTTAAATTAAACTAATATTTTTATTAAGCTTAATATCCGATAAGCCTTTTATTAGGTTTATATTATAAAAGATAGCGATAACTTAATAATATTCCGGATATAATAAAGAGTATTTAAGTATAAAATAATTCTTTTTAGCTTAATTAATAGGCTAATAATATTTTAATAATATATTAATAAAATATTAAGAGAATACCTTAATAATTTCTATTACGCCTATATAAACGATATAATTATTTATTTTAAATTTAAGAAAAAGTATATTAAGTATATAACTGCCGGCCTATAAGTAGATTTAAAGAAATATAAAGTTTATATTATAACTATAAAGTTTTTAAGATTTATTATTAGTATTAATAATATAGCTATAAACCTAGATAAGGTTAAGGTAATATAATAATAGAAGCTATTTAGAATAATAAAAAGAGTTTAGTTTTTTTAGGCTTTTATAATTTCTATTATAAGTTTATTTTAAAATATAATAAAATTATAAAGCCTCTTATTATATTAATTAAAAAGAGTAAAGGCTTTTAATAAATCTATAAATATTAAACCGCTTTTAATATTTTAAAAAGATATATAATTAAGGCCTTTATATTAATATACTTTTAATATAGGCTGCTAACTTAATTAAAGATAAATATATTAAATAGGGTAATAATAGATATATTATTATAAAAGTAAAAGTATAACGGAGAATAGTATTTAGTTAAGTTTTTTTTAAAGTAATAAATCTAATATAAATAAATTACCTAATTTATAATAAAGAGCTCTTAGCTATAATTAAAGATTTTAAATATTAAAGATTTAAATTAATAAAAATTTAAATTATACTTTTTAAAATTATTACCGATTATTATATATTTAAGTATTTTAATATTAAGCGCTTATTTAATTGATAATAAGCTAATTAGGTAGTTATATTATCTTAATTTTATTTTATTCTTTTATATTAATTAAAATTTTAAAATATAATTATTAATATATTTTCCCGATATCCTAAAAAGCTTAAAATATAGAAAAACTAATTAAACGTTTACCGAATTATATAAATATTTTATAAGAAGATAGGCGGAAAAGCTAAGTTAAAAAACTATAATATTTTTAGCTTTAATATTAATAATATATTTAATAAGGTTTATATAGCTAAATTATTAAGTAAAAAGGTATTAGTAAAAATAAACGTAATATTAATAAAGAATTAATAATTTAAAGATATATCTGCCCCTTTTTTAAAGTAATTTAGTTTTAAGCTATTAAGCTTTTTTTTATACTTTAATAAAAAGTATTCTACCTTAAAACGCTATTATAACCTCTTAAGAAAAGGCTATAATAATTAAACCTTTATCGATAATTAATATATTATATATTATAACTAACTTATTATTTTTAATTATAATAACCTTTATATTAAAGTAATTAAAAATATATATCTATACCTTATAACCGCTTATCTAAAAAGAAATAAAATTAAAGATTTAATATAATAGTGTTATTAATAGCTTAATTTAAATAGCGATATATATAAATTTATAAATAATTATATATACTATTTTATAAAATATTATAAAAATAAGATATTAAAATTATTAAACCCTTTCCTTATTTCTATATAAAGCTAATAATACCTTATAATTAATTTTAAAAAGATACCGAATAATAAAAAAAAATATAATAATCTTTTTATTATAATAAACCGATTATTAAAGATTTTATAATATATATTATATATTAATACTTATATAGTTATAGATATAGCTTATTTATATTATAAAGAATCCCTTTATATATTTAAGTTATTATAATTTATAATATTAAATTAAAAACCTTAATTTATTTTCTTTTTTATAAATAAGTTATATAAAATATTTAATATAAAATAGAAATTATCTTTATTTAGCTATTTGTAATTATAAAGTTAAATTAAAAACTTATATTAATAGATTAATTAGCGCTTAGAAATATTTATAAACTATTATTAGGATAATTAAATATTAATAATATTTACCCTTAACTTTATATAAGCTTACTTTTCTTATAATTCTTTTAATAAATTATTACCTTTTAAAGTTTATATAGGATTTAAACTAAACCTTTCTTTTAATTAGAAATAGTAAATTAAACCGGTTAATATAAATAATATATAAAAAGAAATATCCCGATAAAACGTATAATAGATAGCTTAAACCTTATAAGGCTATATTAATAAAGCTTATATAGCTATATAGCACTTATAAAACTATATAATAAAGTAAGTTAATTATTACCGATAAGAGCCCGACTTTAATAAAGGTAATTATATTTTTATTATTAAAAGAATTTAAATAATTAATTATTTTAATAATAAATTTAATTTTCCCTTTATTTAGCAATCTTTCTAAATTATTAGTAAAGGCCCCTATTATTTCTTTAAACTTAATTTACTTATAGGCTAATAAGGTTATTAAATATTTATATTAAACTATTTATAATATAATTTTTATAATCCCCTTTTAAGGTAAAAGCTATTTTAATTTAAAGATAAAATTATAAAAAACGGTAAAAAGAAATAAAAAGTTAATAAGATTTTAACCTTATAAATATATTATAAAACCCTTTAATATTAGGTATAATAAAAAGGCTAAAACTTAAATTTAAAATAATATTTAGCTAGTAACTTTAAGAATATTTTAGCTATATTAAAAGTATATTATAATAAATACCCTAATTATATAAGCTTACTATATTAATTATAAAAATAGCTAAATACTTAATTATAAAAAAAGGCGATATTTAAATACTTTAATAATAATAAACCTATATAAGCTAGTAAATAGCTATATTAATTAAAATAGAAAAGGGAAATAAGCGCTTATTTAATAAAAGCGTATACCCTAGATAAAGGTATTATATTATATAATATAATAATAGAAGAAATAAATAATATTATTAATATTAGCATTTTATATAATAGAAATAATAACTTAAGTAATAGTAAATTAATAGTTAAAATAGCGTAAGGTGCCGATTACTTATATAAGTAAAAAGAAGATATCGGCTAATAATAATATAAAAGGAAGGAATAATTAATTATTAAATAATATAAAATAAACTATAAACTAGGAATTTAAAGCCTTTAATATAATAATTAATTTTTAAAGTAGTCCCTATACCTATTAAAATATATTAGTTAATTATTAAGTTTTAAGTTTAAGCTTAAAGTATAATTTAACCCTTTTTAAATTCTTTTTTAAAGCGGAGAGTTATAAGGGCGTTAAGTTAAATATTAATATAGGGCTATATAATAGCCTTTATCGATAAGCTTATTTTATTTATTTATTACCTGCTATAAATAGATACGCTATAAGCTATAATATAATTAGTAAAAGCTTCTTTTTTATAGTTAACGCTTAAATTAAAATTAATAAATTTTATTATTAATTTATACCTTTAAGCCGTTATAGCGTGAATACCGTCTTATATTATAAGCTTATAAGAATTAAGTATAAATTAATAAGCTAAAAGCTTATATTAATAAGCTATTTAATATTTAAGAAAAGAAAAGTAATAATTAAAATCTAATAATAATAATATAAAAGGTTAATAATATTTAACTAACTTACCTTTAAAATATTAATAAAAAGGCTATAAAATAAGTTAAAGCTAAAAAATAAAAGAGGTAAAAAAAGGCTTATAAAAAATAAAATATAAAAAAGTTTTTAAAGAAATATAAATATATTATAAAAGAAGCTAGTAAAAGTAATACTATTAATAGCAATATTTATAGCAAGGTTAAAAATAAGGATAAACTATATATTAATAAAGATAATAAAACTAATAATATTTAAACGTTATAAAATATATTAAAGGGCTTTAAACTTTACTAATAAATATTAAATTACTTATTTAATAATAATAAAAATATTATCGGTTTTTTTAAAGGCTAGTATTTATTATAGCGCTAAAACGTTATAGAATGTTAACCCTAATTAGCTAGCTTAGCTAGCTTAAGCTAGCTAGTAGGCTTAAATACTAGATAAGGGCCTAAGGGCCTTTATATAGAACTTACCCTTTATATAGCATACCTAGAGAGAGATACCAATATACACCATACGTTGCTACGATACTGATTGGCGTTTCGCCTAGTTGGACCAGACCTGGCTCGATGCTCTGCTGCCTCTGTTCGGTGGCGCAAATAGCACCAGAGAAATGGGATGGACCACTGCTGCATCCATGTTCACATATGCAGGTTTTGACAACTACACGGGCCTGGTAGTGGGTGTCAGACTCTGTGCCTGACTCTTGAGAGCACCATCGCTACGCTGATCGTGGACGGTATGTCTCGCGTCGGGCTTGCCGAGAACGGCGGCAACACATAACAAGTGATGGCCGCTATAAGTGGATGAAATGGCTGCCCTCGAAAGACAGCGAGCCAGGGAGCTACTTCGACCGAATCCTCGACGGGAAGACCGTTAGCCTCCCGCCGAACACTACGAATGGGGCCACGATAATGCAGATGCATTGGGACGTGACCGTCTCCGGTCTAGCGCACAAGGCCAGCAGCACTGCGAAATACCTGGCTCTTGCCGTCATGTTCTCGTGCACTATAATTGGTGCATGCTACTCCGCTCACATGCTGATTTCTCGGAAATCATCCGACGCGTTGGACTCCATCGAGGAGATGATCGTATTGAATCAACTCAGCCGACCCTCCACCTCTCCAAGGTTGGCGCATACATCGGGCGGTATACATGCGAGCGCAGCGTTGAAGACAAGAGCACAAATACTCCAGCGGACGGGGAGTGCATTGCAGCATTGGGGAATGACGAGGAAGCGGTCCAGCTATTTCTCGACCATGCTGAAGGACCGGCTTTCAAGCCCATCCACGCAAACCAGGGATATGGCCGGCACCCTTAAAGGAACTACCCTTTACTCTTGGCTCTACATGTGGTAAAACGTTAGGGCTTTAGATGGTGATCCTTTTTTTTTTTTTTTTTTGAATGCCGCTTCAAGTGAATATGAGCGCTGAATGTGTCTCATATGAGTGAGACTTAGGAGCCTCTTCGACTAAAACACTAGCAGCCTTGAAGGGCTGGCGCCATACTGGTTGAGTCTGTCTGGATTTAAAGCAGGACAATTGATTTTCAGTGAATTTTGAAAATTCTGTATTTACATACATATGTCACGCTATCATCTAGCACACATGTGCAGGTAACTCGTATTCCTCCGTGTTCCATTTCGCGCCTTTCACTACCCGAATACGTACTATGCAATGTAGCAGCCAGCTAGAGTTAGCCCACTCAGCATTTCGGTTGGCACATTGGGTGGGCCAAAAGTTAACTCTATTTTCTATAGACTTTGCGCCCACCCAAAAATACATTTTTTACTCAACAAGTCGGGTTTTAACCCCATATTTCCAAAATCTCTAGCCATTCCGAATAAAGCGATACTTCCTCTAGACTTCTAACGCCCTCTAGCCTTCCGACGCCGTCTAGGCCTCCACATACTAAAAGGCCTTCCATATACTAAAGGGCCTTCTATACACCGGAAAGCCTTTTACGCCAGAAGGCCAGAGGGCGCGCGGAAGGCTAGAGTGCGCCGGCTATAATTAAAGTATTTTGGAAGTATATGGAGTTTTGGAAAGGGAAAAATGTACTTTGGCTGCAATAGTATTTTGTATAGAAAACCTTGTACTGGGTGGGCGGAAGCAAAGAGCTGGGTGGGAGTACATAGCAGCCCGGAGATGTTTTCCTCCGCCTCGACGAGAGGGCAATTCTGGTGAGGTAATGGGTCGTGAGCAGGGCTCCGTACTAGACAGGGTAGCCGTTCCAATCAGCTTGAATCAGTGCCGATGTTTTGGCGAATTGGCAACGAACCGCGCGATTGCATATCCACTTCTGCACCTTGGTGCCTGAAAGCTTTTCCCCCGTGGGGCAACAGGCCATACCGTCCACTCGTGATATCTGGGTATCCACCTCCTGGGCTCCAGACTGCAGCAGATGATTATCCCCCACAAACCAACCGCAGGAGTGGCTGGATTATTAATTCACAAGAGCACCCGTGTCTGTCAGCCTGCTGACTGCCCAGTCTGCCCAGTGCGATTGGCTTAGACAGTCGCCCAGAACATCCCCGCGCTAGCAAAGAAACATTGCATGCATGCCAAGCCCAAGCCGAAAGTATCTCGGAAGCTATGTCGCGGTGCAAGGGATCGTGTGCTCGGGGGTCGCTCTCATCACAAAAGTCCTTCGGCCAGCCGTCGGAACAAGGCGCGACCTCGGGACACCTTTGAAATCGGCATCAGCCAGTTGGCTCCCCCGTTGTTGGGATGATGGCTCTTGGCCTCTTGGCCTCTTGGCCTCTTGGCCGCGTGGTAGCGAAGCTCAGTGAATCTGGGGACCCCGCAAGTGTTCCGGTGAGTTGGGTGCGCCTGACCAAGAAATGCACGCCCGCGCATCTGTGGAGGCCCCGACGGCCACAAAGGACCCAATAAGGAGCTGTTCCCTGGCCTCTTGGCGCTGCAAGCAAGTTCAGTTGCAACGGGGGCCACCGCTGGAAAATCGAGTCGGGCCTGGCCAGTCTCTGCCGCTCTGCCCATGAATCTCGCGTGTCACAGCACGCGAATGCAACGGCACGCGACCTCAATGCAACTCTCTTCCGGGACGACGTCTGTTGCTTTTCAACTGCTTGATATATATATCTCACTTTCAACGTTTGGAGCGGCCTGTGCCTGGCTCAGGATTGGTTTCAAGTGATAGAGCATCCTACCTTGACGGAGGAATGAATTAGTTTCCATGTAGTCACCCTAGCTCATGCCTGGGGTTCCTGTGTCCCCCCCAAAGAGGGCTAGGGATCTGTCGCTCGATCTGTCAAGGTCTAGTGTAGTTCATTACGGCTCCTCCGGCATTCGCTGCCGCCATTTCCTGTGTACCGGCGGCCGCATCCTGGCCATTCACAGCGGTCATTTACACACCCACACGACGCCCTCCTCCGCTAGGCTGATCGCCAAACGCCACACACAAGTAGGGCCGAAATCTGCGCCGCACACTGACAGGACGCGACAAGGAGCTGCCCAGGAGCTGCCTGGGGTATCAACGCGGGGGAGGGCTTGGAGATAGCCTGGGGTGACCCTCTTCCGGGCGTCCAACACCGGCGGCTTCCTGCGTTGGCGGCGGAGGAGGGTGGGTTCACCCTTTTTTTGCAGGCTTTTTCTACTCGTTCGAACCTGTGCTTACCTCCCGGGGTCGGCAGGGCTGGCCCTTTCTGGTAATCCGACGGATTATTATCCGCTTCGAACCCCCTCCCTGACACGCCTCTCCAAGAGAAGGTCTGCTGCTTCTCAAGTTGGCCTCCCTAACTGGGTGAGTACTACGGCTTGGACCCAGTAAAAGTGAATTGATGGCTCAGAATCGCGATCGCAAGAAGAGGACTCCGTGGAAGTCACCACTCACCGTGACGTCTGCTTACTACATATGTAGGTGTCCAAGACCGTGTCCAAGACGTCGCTTCTGTTCGACGAAAGAGAGGTGTACGGATTGGTTCGACATGGTGACTTGACCGCTTTGGCTATCGGGCTTGGGGGCTGCAGAAGTGGTTCCATGGATCCTTCAGTACCAAGGATGCGTCCAGTCTTTATCCCAACCCGTCACGACGGGTACTTTACGACTGCAACAGGGGTCCCGTTTGTATCGTACATGTGCACAAGTGTACCTTTCCCCAGCCCTCTAGCGATCTGACGTGCCTTTGTTGGCGCGGCCAAGTAGGTATAAGACCTCTAGTCCCTCCATCCGTCGTCTTGCCCAGCTGTCCACCAAGACCTCCAAGCTGCCCAAGCGTCCTCCCGTCCCTCCCGTCTTCTTAACCGTCCCCGCCAAGTGAACCACTCGCACGCCACAAGCTCGGCGACAGGCTCGGCGACAAAACGTAAAAATGGCCGGCGGTGTCAAGAAGCCCGTCAACATCTTCCGCCTGAAGAACCTCGGGTTGCCCAAGGAGGTTTTCAACTGGCGCCTGTGGTTCTCGGTCTTCTCCTTCGGCCTCCTGGGCGCTGCGAGGGGAATCGACGAGGGCTTGATCAATGGGGCATTCAACTCAAAGGACTTCCAGGCCACGATCCACTACTCAGACTACGATGAGGTTGCAAAGGCCAACATCAAGGCCAATGTCTCGGCAATGGTCCAGATTGGCTCCGTCGGTGGCGCTCTTTTTGCCTTCGTCATAGCAGATCGCATTGGTCGTATCTGGGCTACCCGTGTCCTCTGCATCTTCTGGGTTGTTGGTATCTCCATGTTCATGGGTGCCAATGGCAGTCTGGGTCTCATCTACGCCGGTCGGTTCATCGCAGGTCTGGGCGTTGGGCAAACGCCAGTCGTTGGACCGGTCTATATCGCCGAGATCGCCCCCGCCCCTATCCGAGGTCTCTGCACCTGCATCTTCACTGGCTTCGTCTACCTGGGCATCGTCCTGGCGTACTTCGCCAACTACGGATGCCAGGTGAACATCGGCGACACCACCCACGCGCGGTGGCTGGTGCCTACCAGCGTGCATCTCATGTTCGCCACCCTCATCTTCTCCCTGACCTTCTTCCAGTACGAGTCGCCTCGCTTCCTCATCAAGCAGGGCAAGGATGACAGGGCCCTCCACAACATGTCGCGGCTGCGCATGCTCTCCCCGGACCACCCGTACGTCACCGAGGAGATCGCCGCCATCACCATGCAGCACCACGAGGAGATGGAGGCCACCAAGGGCACGACCTTCTGGGGCATGATCAAGGAGCTGCTGTTGATCCCGTCCAACCTGTACCGGTTCTACCTGGCCATCGGTGCCCAGCTGATGAGCCAGTGGAGCGGCGCCGGCTCCATCACGCTGTACGCGCCGGACCTGTTCGCCCTGATGGGCATCACGGGCACCAACGAGTCGCTGCTCGTCACGGCCGTCTTCGGAATCGTCAAGCTCGTGGCGGCCGTGGGCTGCGCGCTCTTCCTGGTCGACGTCATCGGGCGCAAGCGGTCGCTGCTCATCGGCATCACGCTGCAGGCCATCGCGATGGTCTACGTGGCCGGCTTCCTGACGGGCGTGCCCGAGCTCGGCATCGTCGACGACTACGTGCTGACGCCCAACGAGACGGGGCCCTCAAAGGGCGCCATCTTCATGATCTACCTGTCCGGCTTCGGCTGGGCCCTCGGCTGGAACTCGATGCAGTACCTGCTGACGGCCGAGCTGTTCCCCCTGCGCATCCGCGCCCTCGCCACCTCCATCGCCATGACGGCCCACTTTGCCAACCAGTACGGCAACTCGCGCGCCCTGCCAAACATGCTGCTGCCCACCAGCTCCGGCGGCATCTCGCCCGCCGGCACCTTCTGGTGCTTCGCCGCCGTCACCGTCCTCGGCGGCGCCTGGGTCTGGTTCTTCGTCCCCGAGACGGCGGGCCGGAGCCTCGAGAGCATGGACCGCCTGTTCACCCTGCCCTGGTACAAGATCGGCCTCCACGGGAACAAGGACGCCGAGGAGCTCGACGTCGTTTATAATGAGAAGGTTGAGGAGGCAGGGGCCTCTCAGGCAGATCATGTTGAGAAGAGCGAGGACAGAGTTTGAGAAGTGTTCATTCCCGTGACATACAGAGGTACATAATCCTCAAATACCCTGGCACACCTGTGCATGCAAATAGCGGGATTCTATCCAAAGAATTTGAGTGCATTCAAATACTATGTTCTCATCATCTGGGTTTCACTAGTGAGCATTGAAATGTTGACTTGAGATGTCTCCGAGACTCCTAAATTATACTGTCCAGAACCTAAATCCTTCTTTCGATGAACTATTTCAGATCCTCGTCTATCAATCCAAGTGATCAGTAATTATAACATCTCGCCTTTAGTCAACAACTTGCCGCATCGGACGGCCCCGACCCAGCATAAGTTTAACACCATGCGAAAACAACTTGGCCAGCAACCACCCTTTTTCTTTTCTTGTGGCATCAGCCTAGAAGTCGGGAACTGTTTACAGAATTACGAGAACGATTCTTAGATAATCAAGGACCACCTACTGATTATCAGGCAAGACCGACACGAATGAAGCTTGACTTCGAAGGACAAGGACAAGGCTGCTGGCTTTCTCGACTCATATCCTCCGAACAACATCCACATACCGACAAGATCGGCGGGGGCCTATCGCGATGATCTGCTGCGTACCTAAGTATGTCTTGGTATGCTTGCTCATTATCAAATGTTCGAACCTGACAGAGCAGCATACTAATGGCAAGCCTAATGAACTAAGTGGTTTTGTTTTTATTTATTTATTTTTTTCTAAAAGAGAAGGCCGTAGGCGGTCCCTTCACACAGTGATTGATGCTTCAAAACCCAGCGTTGGATAAGAATACGGTGCCGATAACGAGAGATATATGAATACAATCGTCTTGGGCCAAAAGAATCAACAGCCTCGTGCTGCCACACCGAATGAACTAAGACTTCCAGTTTTATCAAATACAGAGCTTCGACAGGAATTGTCAGTATGAAGGAATCATTTTGCGGGCGATTTATAATACCACAGATTGATGATCGACGTTTAAATCCTCTTCTTGCTGTATGAGAATTTTCCGCGTCTTGGAGACTGACCAAATTCATACCTAAGGTAAGCTCATTCAGGGTGGCCGTAGTATGACTGTGGTATGCTAACAGGTCACTCAAACATAACCGATGAATCTGGCTTCCTGGCTATTCGAAAACTCTAATAATCTTCGGTGCACCTCATTAAAGACAGACAGGGGCGTGCGATCGAAGATTTAAGCATTTTCCACTAGCGATCGCCTGCGAATGGATGACCGATCGAAAAGTGGCCTTTTGTTTCGTTCGAACGACCAATTAAGCCTGAGGAGCTACAAATAGTCAAAGCAATTTGCGTGACCGCATTTATTTAAAGCTTGCTATGGCTACTATTTACCCTAGTTGCTTCCACCTCGCTTTCAATATACATGTTGAAAGCTCACCTCAACTTGAAGTGCTTCGCACATTCAATGTTCCAGAACTATGAACGAGACCTCGTCTTAAATCACCCCAATTCATACTCTCACCTAACTCAAACGTCGCTGGCGCACGAGCTCAGCCTTGGAGGCCTAATGTTACCTGCTTAGGCGGCACCGTTATAAGCGAGCAGGTTGCTCGTGCCCGAGGGGACACCGCTGATGACGCCCGAGTTGGCGTTGGTCTTGATGTAAGTGCACAGCGCCGCCGGGGTCTGGGCACCGTTCAGGGCCAGGAAGTAGGCGCCGAGGCCGGCGACGTGGGGGGAAGCCATGGAGGTTCCGGACAGGGTAGCCTGGCGGCGTGGTTTTAATGTCAGCAAATGCTTTCTGGACGGGCTGTGTGGGCCTCCTCTTGGTGCAGAAAGTGGTTCAGAACTCACAGTAGCGCTGGTGCTCCCGATGTAGGAGCTGATGATGCTGCTGCCGGGGGCGAGGATGTCGACGACGGACCCGTAGTTGGAGTAGGAGGCGAGGGCATCACTACTAGTGGTGGCACCAACAGTACAGGCGGTCGTCTCCGAGGCCGGGGAGTAGTTCGCGGCGTTGGCACCGTCGTTGCCGGCGGCGACGGCGAGGAAGACGCCCGCGCTGACGAGCCCGGCGGCGGCCGAGTTGACGGCGGCGGACTTGGAGCCGCCGAGCGACATGTTGGCCACGGACTTGGAGCAGCGGCTCGGCGCGTCGCTCGCCACATAGTTGATGCCAGAGATGACGCCCGAGTTGGTGCCCGAGCCGCCCGAGTTGAGCACCTTGACCGCGTACAGCGACACCAGTTTGGCCACGCCGTAGGTGCTGCCGCCGATGGTGCCGGCGACGTGGGTGCCGTGCCCGTTGCCGTCAGTGTTGCTGCTGTCGGCATAGTTGGCCAGGAACGTAGCACGCCCGCCAAATTGCTACATGAGGAGGGGCTGGGTTAGCTGCTGAAGACGGCCCTGCGATTGATGTCGTGCTGAGAGTGAGGGCTTACCGTGTGGGTGGTGAGGATGCCGGTGTCGATGACATACGCGCACACACCGCTGCCGGCGGAGGTGTCGTAGACGTAGGTACTGGTCGACCGAGCCTTGTGGGAGATTCGTCCCAGACCCCAGGAGGCGGCAGAAGAAGTGGTCAAGGCGCGCTTGGCCGTCTCCGTATGGCTCACCTCCTCAGGCTGGTAGTTGATCTGGATAATGGCATCCTGCTCGATGAACTCGACCTGTGCAGGTAGTGGAAAGAGATCAGTCAGCTGTGGTTCGTAACGACCCGCTTTGTATGTCCCTGACTTACATCTTCCAGACTCGCAATGGCGTCGAGAGCCTCACCGGTGATGTGAGCTGCGAATCCACTGAATGGCTTCTCGGCGTCCCACGACTGGTAAGCCTCACCCTCAAAAAGCTCATTGGCGTAGTCGATGGATTCCTGGGTGGCATCGTCCTTCATCTTGACGATGTACTTGTCCTCGAGAAGGGCCTCGATGTCCCGGGGTTTCAGGATAGGAGCAGGGGCACCACTGCGCTTCTGACCCGGAAGGGCCAGCGCCAGAGGCAACAGAGACAGGAGCGTAGCAGTTTTCATCTTGAGGAGAAGGTTAGAGAGCCTGCACTATTATCGACTTGAGCTGAGCTGATCTGAGGTCTTGACAGAGACTCTACCGCGGTAGGCTGAAGACTGAAGACGAAGACATGAAAACATCATGGAGGGCTTGGTGCGTCTCTTTATAGTGATCATGCTTTTGGTATTATGACTTCTACTAGTATTATCACTAAACTAAATCTCTCCTCCACTGTCTCCTTCCCTTTAGAGCGAACATATTCACCATTGCGCCATCTGCTATTGATGGCCTCAACGGTCATACTTCTGCGCCACAGGAGCAATGAGGAAGGAGGATCGACAATTGCACAGACAATTAGCTTATCATTACCCTTGGGCATCGTGTGACCCGGCCATGTCACTCGGCCGGACAATATCTGAGTTCAAGATAGTGCCATTGAATTTCCAAGTTTGCCCCGGATGAGACACACCATAATTGCATTGCCGCCTTCCGCAAAAGAGGAGATAACGAAAATGACGGGCAAATTGTCGAATGGCAGATGCCATGAAGGCGCCGAGTAGTGACTGGCGTTGCGGATGCCAAGGAAAGAGGGTGTGCGTGCGGGCGGTGTCAGCAGAGCCCGTCGCTTACAAAGGTGTTGAAGGTGAGGGCAATGGCACTATTGTGAGACTATGATAGAAATCGAGTCTTAGAGCGAGCGGTATTCGAAGAGATAGGCATACTTCCTGCCTAAATTGATCATCAATGGCTGGTGAATGCGGGATGCGAGTGGTTCTAATGCTATGTTGTAAGCGTTCTGGTCGATATTTTCGGGCTTGGCTGTTCTTGGCTCGCAGCAAATGTTACCCCAGGTTTTCTATCAAGGTTCTCATGATAACGCCAACGTGGTACATCAAGCAATTTGATGGTGCCTCGGCCTAATGGTCGAGCTTGGTGGGATGATGTGGCGGCCTCTTGGCAAGATACACCCGTTGGAACTGTTGGGTCGAAGGCTATCTGGTTAATTAATCTTTATTCGCAAAGCATTCAGATAACGAGGAGACCGACCAGCGCTGATATCCTTCCTGTGTTGAGCACTGATATTGGGGTCTATCAAGGCGGCTTAAAAGGTTAAAAGTCTAAATACACACAGTAGCATACATCGGATGAGCTTCCACGCGTATGGGCCTGGTATAATTCCTCATAAGCTCTTTTGGGAGGAGGAGGGTAGTGGTGTGATGATGCTGATGCTCGGGTTGTGGGGCAAAAGGTGTGCCACTCACACTGCGTACAGCACCAACTCACCCCTGCCACAATAGACTACTTAGCCTTGGGCTTATTACAGCGGGATGTGGCCGAACTGGGTTAGACCCCCAGCATTTACACTGCCTCTCCGTCAGACCCCAGCTTTTTCTGCCAGTCCAGAACGGCCACTGAATCGGTCCTGACGACTGACTCCTCACCTCCTCGAGCTCTGAACTGCACTTTGGGACACATCGAGTCCCGCCACGCTTGCATGAACTCGTTTGTTGTACCCTCCAGGTGACATCATACCCAGTCCCCACCCCGTCCAAGATGTCAAGCCCGGTCTCTACGGCCTGGCTTGACCTCTTTGCAGAGAACCAGGCCTACGACGCCGAGGCGTGCTTCAGGAGTTACGACGCCCTCGACACCCTCGACAACATCCCCAGCCTCAGCTTCCTCAAGGACCTGGTGTGGGCCGAGATCAGGACATGGGTTGCAAACAACACCGACTCCTTGTCGCTCATCAGCCATGACGACCTCGAGGGCCCGGGCCGTGTCTTCCTGGGCGGCATGAACCACGCTCTCAACGACGACACCCTCCGCGAGCATGACATCTCTGCTGCAATCAGCATCCACCCCAAGGACCTGCTCGCCTGGCACCCCACCGACCCCTCATACGCACTCCGCCGCTTCTCCAGCCCAGACTCGCCATGTTCGGTCAAGCACCATCTCATGATCCCTCTCGAGGACAAGGCCAACGCGGACCTGATGGACTACTTCGACGAGACTTATGGCTTCATGCATACGAACCTGAGGGAGGGCCGCAGCATCCTTGTCCACTGCAAGTCCGGCCGGTCACGGTCCGTCGCCGTGGTCATCGCATACCTGCAGCGCAAGTACTACGACGAGACCATCCGGCCGCAGAATCTTGCCCTGGATGAGGCTCTCAGCAGGATGGTCTCGTACCGTGAGGCCGTCACCGAGAGCATCCGCGTCCAACGCCTCCCTGTCCTCATCATCATGGAGCGCTTCGAGGACCTGCTACGGCTGTACGACCTCCAGCTGCTAGGGCACCCGGCGTACGCAGAGAAGCTCGCCAATCTATTCTCCCCGCCGCCGGATGCGGCACCCGAGGCGAAGCCGGCACAGTTGCAGAGGGCCGAGTCACAGCAGGCGGCGGCGGCGGACTCGCAGATGACAGACTCGCAGACCCTGAGCTCGCAGGCGACGTGGTCGCAGATGACAAGGTCGGAGACGATGGATGTGGATTCTCCCGCAGGCCTGAAGAGGGTCAAGAAGAAGGGCGGCGCAGCGATCCTCAAGCTCGGGGTCGCGATCGCCTTCTTCAAGAACAACCAGAAGCCGCCGGTCCCCGTGGTCGAGCGTCTCTTCGAGATCAACGAGGCGTACTTCTGGGAGATGGAGGGTGTCGACTTCAAAGGCGTTGACTACAAGGACTCTGGGCATATCCATCGGGGGATATGTGCCTTCTACGCTCAGTTCGCCGACGAGTATGGTTACGAGGCACCAATGGCCGTCTCGCTGCTGTCTGATTGAATGACCCAGGAAACAAGCATTTGAGCTACGGAAGATTCAGTCGGGACAAGACTTTTGCATAGTTATGACGCAGTAGTCAGGTTTTTCTTACATCGCATATCACAGAGCCGGTCAAGTTGTTACTTGCTGAGACTTAGACTAGACATGATAGACTACATGAACGAATTAACGCCTGAACACGATTCTACGCGTACCTCTAGCTTGTCAGTGACCATGTTGTACTTTCGGTCATGATCGCTTTAAGGAAAGCAGCAGTACATGCATCAACAGCAGCGAGTCCAATATTGCTATAATTTGTAACATCATAAGATACCCGGCGAGCTCAAGGATTGACTACGCTTTACAAACCGGATTGGATGGCCCGAATGTCGCTGCAGCCATTCAAATTCAATGCTTCTAGTTCAGTCGGGAAGAACAAATCGACTTGGATTGCCACGTATTCTGAATGTGTCGCCACCCCAGCACAAGGGCTTCAATTGCAGCTTTTAGGAGCAGACTGCACCAAAGAAAGCTTGAGGCAATAATCAGGTGATATTATAAACATCCCCCTATGATTTTGAGATGCGCGTGAGTATTCCCAGACGGCACTGCGAGGCTTAATTAAGTAGCAAGCAACTTTTGGCTTATTTTAAGTCATTGCATTAAGCTCAACTAGCATGGATATGCTGGGCTTACACAGGCAGGTGTCTCAAATATTAGATAAACTCTTGCTGAGCTTGCCCCTTAGTTGCCGGTGCTTGTAGTCGATTTGCCTGGACGTTCTGAGCATTGAGCCCCATCCTGCTCCCCTTCATCTGCAGCCTTGGGCCCTGCGGCGCAGGCGTCAGGGAGCTGTCGCCATACTGCGCCGCCCAGTCGACCTCCTCGTCCTCGTTCACCTGCCCCATCGCCACCGAGTACGGTGCTGTCGCAGGCGGCTGGTTGGTGGTCGGCGCCGGGGTCATGAACGCCGACAGCTGGTCCGCATAACCGTTGTAAGCCGAGTCGCACTGGCACGGCTCCGCCCCGCAGGCCTCGCACTGGTCCATGGCCAGGCCCGAGTCGCGCTGGTAGCTCTTGTCCTTGTCCTCGTCGCCGCCGTTGTCCTTGTGGTTGGCGGTACTGTTGAACTTGACACCCTGCACCCAGTCCTTGAAGGGCAGCCGCGGGCTCTCCACCTGCATGCTGCCGCTCATGCTGAAGGTGCTCGACCGCGCCGCGTGCCTGGACGACCTGCCCGAGGAGGCCGCGGGTGCCACCGCGTCCTGCGAGTACACCGAGGACGAGGAGCTCGCCGGCGAGACGGTCGTCCTCGACGCGGCCGGCTGCTGCTGCTGCGCCTGCGCCTGCGACTGCCGCCGCCCATGCGACCTCGGCGATGATGACAGCTGGCTCGCGCTCCTGCCGTGGGTGACGGCAGGGGCCTTGAGGGTGCTCCCGTCGAAATTGCGCATCGAGAACCGCGAGAACCGAAAACTGTCGCCCCTGGTCTTCTCGCTCGTGCTGGACGGGGCGGCGCTGCCGCTGGCCCCGCTCGCGCTGTTGCGGCATTTCCTGTTGACCTTTGCTCTGTGCTGCTCGAAGACGAGCTGGAACTGGCCGGCCAGGAAGAAACACACGTCCTCGGACTGGTCTGGCAGGAGCTTTCGCAGACTTTCGCTCAGGTCGGCCCGGAGCTCGTTTTGGCTGTCGTCCAGCTTCTGCTCCATCTCCACCATCTCGACGACGGGGAGATACTCTGGGCACAGATCAGCTACCTGGGCATGAGGTTTGTCCAATTTTCATGACTGAAAACTCACCCGAATCCAAAGCTGACGTATCATGTGGGAAGAGAAGTTTCCAGATCTGCTCCCAGGATCGAATGCTTTTTCTCGGCGTACGGTCGGCAAGGGCGCGATCCATATCCTCAGAGATCCCGTCCTCGACCGCGTCATCCGAGGCAGCACTATTGGGCTCACACATCTGGTCCACAGGCACCATCAGATGCGCAGCCAAGTCAGACGAGCTTTGGAAACCTGCTTTGCATCGTGGGCATGAGTGTGGCAGCCCGCATTCCCTGTGATGGGTTCTGATGTGGTGCCTATTTTGCAAGTTAGCCCGAGTCTTCCGCGCTGCGAGTCCGTGGAAATTTACTTCAACTCTGACATGCCAAAGAAAGGCCTTTTCGCACAATGCTCATGGTCGCGGACATTAAACATCACCGGGTCCCTCTTCCTAAAAGGACACGAGTATGGTCTCGCCGCATCATGCATCCTTGCCTTTATCCCACGTCCACCATTCCCGAATCCACACAGCTGCTGGTACAGGCTTTCCTTGGAGTTTTCGTACGCAAAAGGATCTTCCTCGTCGCCACTGCTGGTGCCATACCTGGCCCGGTTGGCAGAGCCTTCATGATCCGAGAGCTGCTCAGAGGTCTTGGATTGCGCGTCCGAGTCCGCCGCGCACGACTTGGAGTCCCCTGGGTGATACTGTGGGAGAGCCCATGGCGAGCACTCCTTCTGGACGGTAGTCGACACCTCCTGAAGACACCGGTGCACGGCATCATGGACCTTGAGAGGCACCGTGGTCTTGGCCGCCCTGACGCCATAGCCCTCCCGGAGGATGGAAGCTGCAATCCTGGAAGTCAGTGCCGCGCTAGGGTCGGCGTCGACGGTGTCGTGTGGGTAACTATGCGTTGGGAGATCCGTCTTAGCCAAGCTGCTCTTTCTTCTTCCGGGTGGTGGAGCCCTCAGGCTGGTTGCATGTGGCTGTCAATGCACTGCTTGGGGCATGTGTGAGGGGAGGGTGGTGTTGGCTGGGGTCACTTACTCAAAGGCCTGATTCCTGGCCGGCCTGAAACTGACTGATGAGGCCCTGATGGGGTGGGTGGTCGATCTTCTGAGATTCTTCTTTGTGTCTGGGCCAGTGTAATCACCATCCCGCATCCGAAGAGGCAGTCCCAGGCTCTGTGGTCTCTCAGTAGCCATTTGAGGCTGAAAAGATGTTGTACTGGGTCTCTTCTCTGGAGTGACCTGGAATTGAGGGTCAAGGCCTGCCTGGGTATGGGCCATGATATCCGAAGAGACAAAGGGCTGGTCGTGGTCCGTCACGTAGTCTGCAACATCGAACACGGGGGACCTCGAGCCGTTAAGCGATGGTGCGGGACTTGCTGAATTGGACGATAGTGTTGACACGGAACAGGTCATAGATTCAGGGTAAGAGTTACCAGGGATGGCATGGGGTCTTGGTATCCGGTTCGTTTTCATCGTAGTGCTGTGGGTTAAAGAGCATGGGGATCCCGCGTACAGAGATCTGAGATCCATCTCGGCGCGTCTGTCTGTCATGTTCGTGTTTCCGAAGCGCTTCGTAGCCGCCGGTGGAACGGCCCTCGGTGTGAGATGTCGAGCTATGGATATCTTGAAAAGCAAAGTATACAAGGGACGCATGCAGTGAGAAGGGCGCTTGGCGATTGAGAAACAGAATCAAAATGATCGGTCTCCCAGAGACAGAGCAGAGTAGTAGTAAACAAGGATTCACCAGACGTGAAAAGGCGAGAATAAGACTGGGCCCCAGAGCCCCCAGCCGATATAAAAAGAAACGTCATCAAACAAAACAAGAAGGCCGCAACCACCGCGGCGGGACCGTGATCATGACCCTGGTGGGCTGGACCTGGTGGCGCGGGAGGCCGGTCGCGAGGGCCAAGGGTATGTTCATCAGCTCCCCTGGCCAATGGGGCCCCTACGCGCCGCCCTCGCCTCTGGCTCCACGAGATTGGGCCCGTCGCAGGTGCGCCTAATTGGCCAGGCCGGCCATTTGGCGCTGAGCAATCAGAGGCGCCAATCGCCCTAGCTGCACCTCCCATAAAAATCATGTCGACGCTTACCGGCCAATGGGCCTTGACTTTGTTGGTCTTGGATGACGTATGGATAACCTTGACAGATTGTTCTTTTCAAGTTCACGCGACAGTGAGTCTCGCGTTCGGCTGCATGGAAGCTTCTATGTCTACCAGAGGGTGGCAGCCAAGCTGAAGCAACCCTCCAGAGGGGGGTGGGACATGGGGTCGGATTGGGCTGGGTAAGGGTTGAAGATGATTCAATACGGATTTGCATTTAGGGTCGGCACACTTTTGGTGATGGTTGCGACTGAGTAGAAGCCAATCCCTAAGAATAGAGACCAAGCTCGATTAAGCTCGGTTGAGAGAATGCCCATAAAATCAGGAAGCTGAAGGCCTTCTCGGAGCTCACGGCTGGTAGGTTGGTAAAGGGTGATGTAGGCTCTCCAGGTCCTTTCCATCAAATTGAAGGCCCAAATATGCAATGAGTAGGCCTTCAAATAGGATAGGAAACGTCGATCCATATCAGAGTCCTAGGTCCCAATAAGACGGAAGTTAGAAACCATATTATAGAGATTCCCGAACTCGATGCAATTACAGTTTCTGCGGCCTTTTCATCCTCATTAGACCAGTTTATCTCTAGAAGCTAGTGGATGTTATTTAGCAGAATAATATAGTACCAATCTAGGAAAAGCGTTTAATTATATAAGCTTTAATTCGTTACTAAATGTTAAGAAAAGATAAGCTATTATAAAAGTGAAATTTTTAAGCTTTAGTTAAAAAGGCTTAAATAATTTATATAATATTTATCTTCCGAAAACTATAATTAGGATTTTATTTAATTTATGCCAGTAAAAACTGGCTGGATGTATTAAGGTAGACACCTTTCTAACGGAGGGTTATTGCGCCTTGGGAAAGGTCTAGTAGATGCTCGAGGTTTTGGTCGGTCTTGCCCAAGATGCGTTGGGCTGGAGGTGGAATCTTGCTAGAGTTCTGATAGATCTCGTCTGGGCTTTTTTTGGAGAACAACTTAAATTTAGTACTCCCGTAGATAGAAAGGCGAAGTTTCTGCCGCTCTGTATAAGATCCGTTACTGATCCGATTATATAACAGGCGAATGATTTAACCCATGTCACTCTAAAACCATTGCACATCTAGGTTATCAGGTTTAATTCTAAGTTCTTATTCTTTTTTTGAACCCATCGTGCTGCAGACAATATTGGATGCACTCTGGTCTTCTTGCGCCGACGGGAGCCAGCCACTTTCCCTACAGGAACTGGATGCTTGCCCTTGCGCTTGCTCTTGTGCCCGGCCCATTCTCTGCCACTGTCTTGGTCCTACACATCTTCGATGTCTGACTGATCAGAGACATCCTCTCCTTCGTATTCATTGTCCTTATTTTCAGCACAAGGGACATGTTCCCGGTTAAATTCCTCAAACAGAAGTTCTTCTGGCTCTGGCAAAGCCTCGTCTTCTGACTACAGAGAGTTGTCAGATTCACTTTTGCTAGGGCTGAGGGCGGTCCGGCTGCAAAGTATACTGGTCCTGAACACCACTCAGGAGACCTAAGTGATGGCATGCCAAAGAATACACATTCCTTGAATTTTTTCGACCTCGCAGAATCACTTAAATAAGGTCGCATCTATCCTTTTTTTCTTCTTCTTGTTTTCCCTTTTTTTTTATTTCCTCCTGGCGTGATTCCACACACAGAGGAGAGTTGATTCCCAGTCTCATCACCATGAATACGTCGTATCCGGGACGTAGAAGGGGAGGGCACGGAAATACGGAAATAAAGGGGTCGTTCTCGTGTCTCCAGGTGGTCGTGTGTGTACGCGTGGGTGTTGTCTCTCTCCATCCCGGTTGTTCCTTCTGTTCCTCTGCTGTACGCGGCGGGCCACCTCAGCGACGTCAAATGGCAACAGATTATCTGATATTCGAGCCCACCTGGCAGCGTGCTAACTCCCTTTATTGAATATCACCCCATCCGAGACCACGCATTCCTCGCAGTCGCTCAATCGCTCCGATTCGATCTACCACTCCGTAGTATGCGCTCTCGACTAAGGGTTAGTTATCGGGGGCACGAAGACCTCTCTATATTCCGGTCTCGGTTCGTCCGTGGTGAGCGATCCAGATAGTATATCCGCGGTCGTCGGGCGCGTATAGGGTCACCACTGCAGGGATCAATGGGTGCGCCCGGTCCAGAACCCCCAAATTAACTATTCCCAATCCCAGGGTCTCCCCGAAAACTGTTAATCCCGCTTGTATTTGGTCTACCCGGTAGCAGACACGTTCATATCCAATATCAACAAAGGTCACCGAATTGAGCCGTAAGTAACTTGATATCCACCCTGCATAAGCACAACAGACCGACAATGTACTAAGTAATGACCAGAGTATTCATCAAATCTTCTCTTAGATTGATTCCAGCCCAATACGTGATCATCATGTCTTTCCTACAAAGTCTCATGACAAACTAATTTCCCTGGGAGGTATTCACGCCCAGGTTTGGCAAGTGATCGCTACCTAGGTCATCAAAAGCAGGATTAGCAGTATCTCTATTGAATTTGTACTAGCGCATATGTACAGTAGATCATAATGCGGTATTATATCAGAAGAGTGATCTAAATATGGACAGCAAAACTTTCTCCCACTCAGAGTCCCTCTGACAAAAGGACCTCTGGCAGTTGGATCAGCCCATAATAGGATTAGACCAAAAGGAAATATCATCCAGTTCAAGCTTTATTGGTCACTCGGGCGTGTCAGATTTTAGCGCTGCGGAAAACTTTGAAAGTTGTGAAAAGTCTCTCTCCTGGCGGGCGCCACTACATATGCGCAGGTCTTAAGTCATCTCGAGGCAGGACTTCAGGATGATTGGTGCGACAAGCTTGGATGTAACATAGAGACATCCTTTGCATAAGCAAATGCAACCAGGAAAGATATTTGCCCCCTTCCAAACCCCTCTTGATAAAGTCGTAGTTGCACTGCAGTGGTAGTGGTACAATTTGGTGCATTAGTTCTCACTCGCTCGCATTCCGTCTGCTCCTGTACGGTGTGAGGGTCTTAAAAGAAGCGCTTCCACTGAAATTCTGTTCCTACCACTTTTCAGATCTTCAACCGCCCCATAACAACAACAACAACGGCATACGACAATCGAGCATGATGGATGCGCTAGAAAAAGTGCCTGGTGCCCATAAGGCTGATTCAATCAACAACGAGTCTAGCAGCCAAAATGCCGACGAGAAAACCGGGACTGCAGAGGACCGCGCCGACATGTTTCGCATGGGCAAAGTCCAGGAGCTCCGGGTATGTGGTCGGGCTTCATAAATGCTGAACTGGTCTAGAATCTTATTCTTTCTTAGCGAAACTTCCGTTTCGTGTCAATCTGGGCTTTTTCCATGATTTTGGTTGCGTCCTGGGAAGGGTCTCTAGTGTAAGAACCGAGAAATTCCAAGACGAAGGGAGCGCTTCCTCCAAGTGTGGACTACTGCTGAAATTTCGTGCACAATGCAGGCTTGCTAGCATCAGTCTGGTAAATGGCGGGACGGCCGGTTACATCTGGATCTTCTTCATCTGTTGGATGGGATTTTTACTTGTCAATACTTCAATGGCAGAAATGGCCTCGATGTGAGTCAAACGCAAACATCGCATTCTACGGTATTTGTGCACAGCCGAGGGTTATCGATTCGAAAACTTTGCTGATGCTCTCCTCCTAGGGCCCCGACAACTGGCGGGCAGTACCACTGGATATCTGAGTTCTCACCAAGGAAATATCAGAAATTCCTCAGCTATCTCATGGGCTGGCTCTGCGTCCTGGGTTGGCAAGGGGGTTGCGCCAGCGCTTCTTTCCTGGCAGGGACGATGATTCAGGGCCTCATAGCGCTCAATCATCCCGATACTTACATAACAGAGGGTTGGCATGGAACGCTACTTACGATAGCCGTTGCCGCCTTCGCGGTCTTCTTCAATACGTTCCTCGCGAGACACCTTCCAATCATCGAGACTGGTCTGTTAGCGATTCATTTCCTAGCGTTCATCGGCATTATTGCAACACTCTGGGCCATGTCGCCAATCTCCGACGCATCGGTCTTCACTCAGTTCAACGATGGCGGAGGCTGGAACAGTCTTGGTGTCAGTACTCTTGCGGGGATCACGTCCGGGATCTTGCCGTTGTTAGGCGCTGACGCCGCAGCGCATATGGTATGTTTTCTTGCCATAACCCTTTCCCGGGTCAGATCAGCTCGCAATACATCCCCTATCAATCAAAACAAAGGCCAAAACTCCTAACAATGTCGAATAGTCTGAAGAATTACAGAGAGCCAGCAAAACTATTCCCCGGTCAATGATCCTAACGACGTATGCATAAGCCCCTCTCCCTTGCTACGGCGGCCCGTCCGTCTTTTTCAGGAATTTTCCAGATTCCTTTGCTTCGGGCTCTATAGCAGGTGACTGATGCATGGCAGGGTGGTCAATGGACTCATGGGCTGGATTATGATCATCACATTCGCCTTCTGCGTCGGACCCAATGTCGAAGACATACTAGCATCACCATCAGGCTACCCATTCATGGCGTTGTTCTACAACTCTACCAAGTCGACGGCTTCAGTAACCATCATGTCCTTCTTCATCCTGGTGATCATGGTGGCCTCAGACCTGTCCGTCGTCGCCACAGCCTCGAGACAGCTCTTTGCCTTCGCCCGGGACGAAGGCCTGCCCTTCTCTGGGTGGCTCTCGAGGGTTTCGAGCAGAGGACTCCCCATGAACGCGATTGCCGTGACCTTTGTCACGTCCGCGCTGCTGTCTCTCATCAACATTGGCTCCGCCGCAGCTCTCAACTCCATAATTTCTCTGACGACAAACGCCCTTCTTTCGAGCTACATCTGCTCTATCGGCTGCATGATCTGGCGTCGATGGACTGGAGCCCCTCTACTTCCAAGCCATTTTAGTCTGTGGCGCTGGGGTTTGGCAATCAATATTGCCTCGGAAGTGTTTTTGATTTTTGGCTCCATCTTTTCTTTCTTCCCCATGTCGCCAAACCCTAACGCTAATACTATGAACTGGAATATTCTCATATACAGCGTGGTGGTCGTTGGGTCTGTTACGTATTACTACCTGAAGGGGCGACACCGATACGTGGGGCCAGTTGAGTACGTGAGAAGGTTGGACTGAGGAATTGGTCAAGAAAACCACATGTAGAAGGTAGGTAAAGAGCATCTTATTATATTACTATTGGTATATGGTTGGGAAATATGCGGGCTCTTGCCTGATAGTGAACGAAATTAGAAATGCTCGGCTCCGTGAACCCTGTAGATCTGTCCCGTCTATCTTGCAAGTCTCGAAACCAGTCGGTGTTTTGAAAATTGACTGACTTGCTCCCCAAGCCTCTTCATGTAGTTTTTGAAGCTGTTGCTCAAGAAGTACTCGTGTACTTGAGCAACACCAGGAAGGTTCCGTCTTGCATCCCGCCGTCAGCAATCCACATCAAGGAGTAGATTCCATCTGTATTGCTCTCCTGAGCCCAGAACTGCGATGACAAGTTGTAGTTATCGTTGTAGACCAGCTGAGTTCCAAAAATGCCGAATCCAGTGACACTGCCGTTCATTTTTCTGATGGGGGCGACCGGAGAGACGCCGACAGAGTTGAAAGCCATTTCGTGCGTGATGAAGAGGGATCCAAGGTCCGTTCCGTTCGAGTTTGTTGCATCAGCCATCCAGTTCTCGTCGTTGATCGAAGGACTGTGAAGAGGCCATTAGCTTGTCTTTCTCCGACCACGGGGTGTAGATGCATGGGAGGTACTCACGGGCTCCATAAAATAGGAGCAAGGTTTGCTGAGAATTCACTGGTGTTGGAAGTTATATAAAGTTTGCCTATGACAGAGTCTTAGCATGATATCAAAATCGTCGTCGGCATAGCGGGCTATCTCACTACCTAGGTATCGTTGAGCCCATATGAAATAGGCCAGTCCGTGGCTCCTTGGCCGTATGCGTAGAGAAATACATCACTCACGATGCTGCGCTTCATGTTTCCATTAGGAATGCTCAGAGCCGAATTCAGGCTCAATTAGAGCGTCAAAAGAGTGGCGAGACTGAATGCAGTAGGAAGCTACCTAGGTAGGTACTATGTTGAATGTCGACAAGGTGATGAGAGAGGCGTCATACTATGATAAGGCCGTGAAGTCATGTAATAATCTAATCTGCAAGTCTCGCGCGATCCCTGAGTCTTGCCTTAGGCCACGATGTTATAAATGCAACAAAGGACCAAGAGAATAGACAACCATAGAGGAAGTAATCAACGAAGCCGTCATGCTTTAGACATTAGCTTCGGAAATACATTTAATCACCTCCACGGGTCCTCTCCCCACCATCTATCTTCCCCCCAGGGGCCTACGCCAGGGCCTTTGAATATCTTACCTCCCTTCCAAACCCACTTGATATTGTCCTTGTCTTGTAGAACACGAACGTCTTCAACCGGGTTCGCCGTGAGACCAAGGATATCCGCCTCGTAGCCAACCTTTAGCTGACCGGTCTTGGGCGCCTGTGCGCCTACGGTGAGCGGTCCGTTGGCCGTAGCCGCCTTGATCGCCTCAAGGTTGCTGAGGCCAGCAATGACAGCATACTCAAGTTCTATCGCCATGTTGGCGCCAGGTGGTGTGTCGGTACCCATAGCAAACGTGCAGCCTGCATCGATTGCCAGCTTGTAGGCGGCCAGGTGGTGCGCACCGCAGAGCTTCGCCTTCTCCCAAGTCGACCGATCCAGTCCTTCTCCCCCAGTAGAGAGAAGATACTCAGTGATCAGCCTGGTAGCCACGTAAATGGTTCCAGTCTTTTTGATGAGGTCAATGCACTCCTGATCGCCAAATGAGACGTGCTCCACAGTCCTCACCCCGGCCTTCACTGCTGCCAGGATCCCCGCCTTGGCATGGACATGCGCGGCCACAGAACGGCCTTGCCTGGCAGCCTCCTCGACTATGACCTGAAGCTCCTCGTCGCTGAACTGTGCGTACTGGACCTCGTCGTCCCGCGACATGACGCCCCCGGAGGCCAGCACCTTGATGCACCTGGCGCCTCTCCTGATCTGCAGCCTCACCGCCCGGCGGCACTCGTCCACGCCGTCCACCACGCAGCTGAAGGTCTGCCCGAAGTGCCCCGGCGTGGGCTGCATGACCCCGAGGTTCTGATACACGATCCCGGCGGGCAGGTTGAAGACGTCCCCGTGGCCGGCGGTCTGCGACAGGCAGGCGCCGGCCGAGTAGATGTTGGGCCCCACAATCTCGCCGTCGGCAACGGCCTTTGCGACCTCGCACCCGAAGCCGGCGACGTCGCGCAGGCTCGTGTAGCCCCGCTGGATCGCCTCCCAGCACCCGCGCGCGAGGCGCGCCCCGCCCGACGCCGGGTGCATCGTGACGATGCCGGTGAAGCCGGGCCCGTCCTCGTCGGAGACGGCGCTGCCGCCGCCGAAGTGGACGTGGCAGTCCCACAGCCCCGGCATGAGGTACGGCACGCTGTAGGACCGGTGAGGCGCCGAGGTGTACCTGCCGGGTGTGTCGGACTGCGGGCCGACCCACGCGATGATCTTGTTTTCTATGACCAGCGCGGCATCGCTGAAAGGCTCGCCGTCGCCTGGGATCAAAAGGTCGGCCTTGATGATGATGTAGCTCTTCTTCTTCGTGGCGGCGATAGCGGCATCCTTTTGAGCTTGGCCTGGTGCCCGGATGGTCATTCCGTAGGCAGTGGAAAATAACTGCCGAGGTAGACGGGACGCCTGTGAGGTTGAGCCAAGGGAGCGTACCGGCACCTCAACCATGCTATCATCGGAACCATTTTGTTCATCTCCATAGACGTCCTGGTCAGCGACCGCAGAGTCCTGGCTGTGTGGTGCAGTTGTCCTTCTAGTCATTTTGTTAAGCGAAATTGCATAAGCCTGGGAATGAAGGGAGGGAGAAAACTGCTGGAAGAGTCGGTCGAGAAGACTGAACGAGGACAGATGTCAGTATCGAAGTTGCGGGGCTTGAAGGATCAATCAACATGGATATGCTGATAGAGACGGGATTGTATATCTGCCGCTAGTCCCTCGACGGGAAGGTGATAAGCGAGGAGAAGTGAGGGCAGTAGAATGACGGATTTGCACGCCGTTGACATCCAAAAACATCATGATTTTCAAGTGTTCCGTATTTCCCGACTGCCTAAGATCACACCTGTCGAGGAGGCCGATGGAGATGCTGCCCAGATTCGAACACCGGCATTGCCCCAATCCATGCCCGGAGGAGAGCCAAGCGTCAATTATACACAGCACCTGCGCTGCCCCGGGGTGACTCGAGAACGTGAATCTTCCAATGGCGGTGGTCTGAGTAAATGTCACCCATCGCTGTCTGTGACTTGATGATTTGATAGCCGTGGCAGGAGGGGTGCAGACAGAACCCGTCGCAAAACGGGCAAGAGGACACTGTTGGTATCCACTTCCTCACGAGTCCTCAGGAGCTCGTAAGATGCCCGAGTGCATACCTAGGTACTGTTCATGACTGAAGCTGAGGAAGAACCAATCTGCGCCTTCCCGTAACCCATCAGAGTGTAACAATAACAAACAAACATCACCCAAACATTTCCCTCCTTGTCTTCCTCAAGTAGTAATCTCCCTCATCCTACAGTACAGTATCTTGCCTTCAATTCTCGAGAAAACTCCATGCCAGTGATCCAAATCGTTCCTAGTATTCCGTATTGCTCAATGTCGGGCAACGCAGAGACCAATATGCACGAGCAGGACCTTCAAGCCGGCATCGACGGCCTCTCTCGTGAGGAAATGGCAAGGCTACTCAAAGACCTCGCCGGTGATCCTGATCTTGCAAAACGCATCGTCACCGCCGTAAATTCGTCTCAGGTTTGTCCAAAGAGGCCACATCACTACGAAAAGCAGGTGCTGAATGGTGCTATCAGCCCTCTCAGCTTCTGGCTTCAAGTAGCCAAACAACCACCCTGAACTCATTCTTCGGCCGCATTTCGGAGTCTGTTCGAAGTTGGTCCCTGCCAGAGGAAACCCCAACGGAGACTGGAGATAGTGACTTACAAGTATGCGACAATTGCCATGCCCTGTTCCGGGCACAGGACCAAAACCGGTCTTTTCCTGCTTGTGTGGGCCATCCAGGTAAGCCGACCCTGTATACGTCAAAAAGCTGGGGGACGAGCACGAGTCTGAAAAGAACTTGTTCTGACCCCGTCCTCTGAGACTTGATAGGGAAGCTGGCCAGACTTGAGACCATCCTTCAGGACAAAGAAAAATTCAGACAAGTCAAGATGCACTACTTCACTCAAGGTTACTTTATGTGCTGGACTTGCTGTCTTGGAACGGAACACGCCGCACCTTGCCATCGATCTGACCGTCACGTCTGTGCGGAAGCAAGATCCAAGGCCGATTGAATGTCAGGGTGAGCAGCAAGCAGCTTTTGGGCCTGCTGTGCTTGAGCGATATGTGGAAACAGTGCAATAGATGGCGCCTCCAACATCCAAATTGGGCGTACTTCGTGGTGGAACCATGGGAGCTGTAAAGCATGGTGCGTAGGGTTTCGCACTGGTGGTGTTCCGGTGGGGGCTTCTTCCTGACTGGGGTAAATAGTTTCCACAGCCCGTAGTCAAAGATTATCGAGTTCTTGAAGTTTGATCCTTCAGCTTTGGAAGAGGGCCCCAATCGTGTCGTCGTCTCCGTGACAAGTCCAAAAAGGTGTGTTTGGTCTCGTCCACTTGTGTATACGCTTAGCTACCTAGACAATCTCCTGCGCTTGGTCGTTGGCCAGCAGTTGACTTCCGCCCATTCGTACACTGGCACGGCCTTGAAAATAAGGACTCGATTATTGCAGAGAAATGGCACGAGAATACGGTCGATGAGGTGGACCGCACCGTCCTCAACATTGCTGCCGTCCGTCTCGCAACAGCTTACCGAACCATTCGGCGGAGATCAATCCGTCACCTTGTGGCGGTAGACATGGCTTCCTGCTTTGGCGAGCAGAACCTCACTACTCCTCCTGCATGGACATTCACCGACAGCTTGCAAGTTCCGTTCGTTGATTGTCCCTCTGACGTCGCCAATATGCTTCCCCACCAGGAAAACGCTGGTGATAATGACGAGTATAACTTGACACGTGTGTTGACAAGCCGCCACCACCAAGACTCTTACCCCGGCTCTGAGCAAGAGGAGCCACGGGAGGGGGAAGAGGCTGATCAGCCAGAGGAGGAGGCTTCGGCCACGAAGAACACCCCCACCAAGAAGGAAAAGAAGGACAGTAGCGGAAGAGGAGCGGCTCAAACAGCACAACACTATCCTCTTAATACCCCCACCATACCATGGCCTTAAGCACTGGAAGTGGCCTACCATCGCGGCGTTATCTCCGTGTCAATTCTAATCTTGGTTTTGTCCACTTGTGGTCACACTTGGATAGTCTCCCTGTGCGCTTTGTATCCTTCGGTATGTAGCTTATAATGATGCATGGCCCAGTGGCAGAATAGCCATGCCCCTTGGTCTCGCTCGATCATAAAAAACCCATATTTCGCTCTTTTCATAGAAAACTCAACTTATCGCGTTCTGTTCTATTCTGCTCAGACCTATTACGTGACTTCTTCGTGTCTAGAATTTATGTGAATGATTTCTTTCCATTCGTTTCGTCCGCGCAGAAGACCCTCAAACTCGCAGCCACTGCTGCGACTTTAATAACATGCTTGCTTACATGTTTAAAGTTTTATATATACTGGTATAGTAAAAGTGTGTAAACGATAGGGCTTTCGCTAGCAGCTTTTTAAGCTATTTGGTATATATTTGTTTAATCTAACGTAATGTTTTTTTTTTGTAAGGTTCGTTATGTGCATCTGCTGCCACTATCTTCAATATCTTGCCCCGAGCATATTGGTGATTGATGCTGTGTCTAGACGCAGATTGGAATCTCAAGCTGCTCGGTTGATGGATCGTCGAGTGTTTGCCGCCGAGCCCCACTAAACGAGCCCCTCCGGGGGTTCGTGGCGGGTCTCGGCTGCCACGGTGGCCCGGGGTTTTACCCGCGATTCAGCGATGAGCCAATGCACGTCGGCGCTGGGGTTGCATCCAACAGTTCAGCTGGGCGGGACTAGCCAGCCATTTTCTGACCAAAGCGGAATGGCCACCTGCAGTGTGACCCCCTGGAGCAGGGGAGGGTCCTTTTTTGCCAGGCCTTATTACCAGCAGACTCTTCGCCTTTCTCCTCTCTCGCAGAGCCTCATTGCTACGTGTTTTTGACCTCTGAGGGGTTTCTCAACTCCTACCGAAAAAAAATCTAACCCGCCATGGCCAATCTCGTCTCCAGATGCCAAGAGACAGCATGAAAGGCCCTAGGCTCGGGCCGGGCCCTTACCCCGTGCGGCAGTGGTTGACGGCCTATTCCCGCGGGGATGTCAACCGGTACGAGGACCTCGATGAATGGAGAAAGGGCGACGATGGTTGGATGGATCTGCCTCCTAAAGCGTATGGACATGCACTCTACTCACCTTGACTCGGAGTGCTATCCTAAATTGATCCATGAGACAGTGGCCCTTACTTGACCCATGTCAAGTTAATAGCAAAGCAATGGCCGCACCTTCAGTTGCTGGCCGACTTCATGGACGTTGGCACGCATCCTATCAGATGGAACTCCAAGGCACCGGGTGGATATCCCAGTAATCGTGACGAGAGAGGTACGTCTGCTGTCTCCGGACGCTTATCTTGCTTCCAGACCAGATACTGTAATTAGGAGACTCGGACTCCTCGGCGCGGAGTACACGCCAGTGGCCTTTTCCATCGCGCCTTGCTGACAGCGATTGGCAGAAAGGTGCAGACTCGAGCGCATCAAGAAGACAAGAGTGCGCCTGCTGGAATATCCACGTGAAGGATCTGGCGTTGAGACTAAAGCGTTCGATGATCATACCGATCTCCAAGACTACCTCTCTGTGATGGTTGAAGACAAGTCTGTGAAAACGAGGTTGTTCGTGGTAGAAGACTTATCTCGCCACGTCATCGAAGCGCTTGGCTACCACTTTGATATTGACCCGTCATTTTTTCGAGAACATATCGTGGACTATGCGTGGTACAACACCAGTGATTGGTGGCGTGATCCTCCCAACCTTGACCTAGTCTCCAGAGGCCAAGACTGGTTCCAGATTCGTTTTGTGAGGGCAAGAAACTTCCTGAGCAGCGGACTCTGGCAACATGGTGTCGAAGAGTCCAAGCACTTCAATGTCTTTCGTCGATTGGATCGCGACTTCAACAGCAACAACTTCTGGGACAAGCATGGAAAGGATGAGGCCATGGTAGGACTCACTCGGAGCAGAGCGACATGCTGGATACAGGCGCCCGATCAGCCCGAGGACGGTATCACATACAGCATACTCTTGCTAGATCCAACCATCGAGACCGGAAACCCCTTGTGGCTCAAGTATCGAAACTGGGAACGGCCACCGCCTGTAGGGGAATCCATCCCGAAACACTCGAAACCTCCCAGCGACAACTTCTTTGAGGACTTCATATACTGGGCATGCAAGCCCGACGTCTTCAGATTCCAGGGGACCAGCAACACCTCATCCCCGATCTGCGTCCCGACGCAGGCCCTCCTGCACCTCGTCTGCAACGAGTGGCTCACCATGGTCGACTACATCAAGACGCGGCTGAACCAGGTGGACTGGGGCATCGCCTTCCCCGACGACTTCCTGGAGAAGGAGGAGCAGATCGACGAGCACCTGACCAAGCTGCACCACTGGCGGCGGGTGGTGCCCCTCTACCGCGAGATGATCGCCGAGACGTTCCTGCGCGTGTTCCGCGAGACGACCCGCCCGAACAAGATGTATCCCGGCCGAAGCATACACGAGCCCGCGCAGCACAAGCCTGCAAGTGCCCTCAGCAAATTGATGGACACCGATTGCATCAATGCCTACCAGCAGGATTTCTCCCTCGTGCTGGGATACATGGAAGAGTTCCAGATGAGGATTGACCGCCTGACGGATGTTGTCACTGCTGTGATCAATATGGGCGATTCGCGGAGAGGCTACAAGGACAACAAGAATCTACGTAAGTCAAAAGTCTTTCCTTCTCCAGCTCCACTTTGCCCCTAAAAAAAAAAAAAAAAAAAAAAACTAGAGCTCTTCAGAAAGCATTCAGTTTAGGTTCAGTAAAGTTTAAAGCTAACATGCCAAAGAATGGCTGACCTGGCTTGCGACTTTCTTCATCCCGCTCAGCTTTGTAGCGACGCTGCTGTCCATGACGACGGGACCCCTTGAGGAGCTGGGGCCGGTCACTGCGCTCTGGGCAAAAGTGGCGGTTCCCAGCGGGCTGGTGATCATGATCGTGGTAGGCGTCTTTAGCGTTGCCAAGTGGCGGAGGGCGATCCGCAAGTTCTGGTCCGAGTTCCCGTGGGTCGGGGAGAAGCGACCATTCAAGCCAAAGAGGACTTGAGAGATTTGAAGCTTTGTTGATCATCGTGACTGCATGGAGTGACATTTACAAGGGGAATATTGAGTCGGTTACTGTCAGGTCAGAGTTGGTTTTGGTCGTCTTTCTCATGACATTACGACTTACGACTGCATGATACAGAGCGATGTTTACTGCTTTGAGGCTATGGAGGAAGAACGCATGCTGTCACTAGTTGTTATGATATTATATTATCACGTGGCAGGGGCCCACTTTTATAGTGCTCCATTCTATATAAAGCAGAGCAGCTTCTGCTTTATTATTTATAATACAGAATACTAGATAATATATTCTATTCGATTACTACGCTTATAATTATAATAATTATAAGCCCGGCTTATTAAATTCCCCTTATTATATAAATAAATCGAGCTTCTCTTATTATTTTAAATACTTTATTCTTAATTAATTTATTATATCTTTAATTAATTTAGATAATATTATTTCTATAGGTTTTATACTTTTATATAATTAAAAAAGTTATTTAATATAATTTCTATAGCTTTAATTTTATTATAAAATATAGGAAATTTAATAATAAATTAATCTAAAAGCTAAAAACTATTTAAATTCTTTAAATAAGCTTCCTAAATATTATTTAATTAATAAATTAATTATTAAATATATAATTAAGCTTTAAACTAAGTATATTTAAAAGTTTAATAAATAGCTTAAACTTTTTAATAACTAATATTTAAATAAATTTTAATAGCCGCTTTTCTTTAATTTAAAAAAGATATAAAAAAAATTTAATACTTAAATAAAATAATAAAATATAAATTTATTATTTAATATAATAATTTTAAATTACTATATAATAATATAAAATTAAATAAATTATATAATTAATATTAATATATTTACTTTTATTTAAATTAGAATATTTAAAAAAAAAGATATTTTAATTTAATAAATTATTTAAGTATTATAAAATTACCTTATACCTTTAAAATTAAATATTTAAATTATAATAGCCGAAAAATATTATATAGCTTTTATTAAGGCTAAAAGTAATAATATAAATTTACTTAAATAATATATTTAATAATATAGCGTATTTCTATATATATAAGTATATTACCTTAATAAGATATTTAAAATATTTATAATTAAAAATTTTTTAAATATTATTAAAGCTTATATAGCTTTTAATTAAGCCTTCCGAATATTAATAAATCTTATATAAGATAATAAGCTTAATAAATCTATTTTTACCCTTAAAAAGCTTAACGTTTAATTTATTATTATTAGGTATAAAAGGAAAAATTATATTAATAAAGGGCTAGCGATATTTATTATATTTAATAAATAAAAGAAATCTAATTAATAAAAATAATTAAGCAGATTTTTAAATAGATTTTTAAAGGGGTATATATATCCTTATATTAAAAAAATTAAAAAATATAAATTTTTAGCAGAAAGATATATAAATTTAAAATAAGCTATATATAAGTTTTCTGAAATTATTTAAAAGCTTAGCTATAATACTTTTACTTTTTTTTAAATAAATAAGATTTATATATATTTAAAGCTTTTTAAATAAGCTAATTTTTGCTATTAGCTTATAAAAAAAAGGTAAATAAAGGATAAGTTAAATATCGAATAATTAAAAAGTAATATTATTTTAATAAATCTAGCTTATTTTAAGAAGCTTATTACTTTTTTTTAAAAAAAAGAAATACCCTTAATATCCGGTATATACTTTATAATTTAAAACCTTTTATATAAGCTTTTAAAAAGTATTTTATTTAATAATTATAGGTTTACTTACCTTATTAATAATTCTATACTTTTTAAGCCTAGGATTTATTAAAAAGCTAAATATAAGGAAATAATAAAAATAGGGATAACCTTTTTCCTTATTTTCGGAAAAGATATATATATTTTTTATAATATTTTAAATAAAGTAAAAGAATTAAAGATTAAAAACTTAAAGCTTTTTAATATACTTATTATTAAAGGTTTTTATATAAATATTATCTTAAAAGCTTATTTATATAGTATAGGTATTTAGTTTTTTAAATTAAATTATATATTTTAATATAGTTCTTTAAAATTAAACGTTATAATTAAATAATTAAAATATTATTATAACTTAATCTTTTTTAAATATAAATTACTTTCTATTTATTTTAAGGGCTTTAATATAATTAAATTAAATAAGGTAAGCTTTATAATATTTATATTACTTATTAATAAATAAAGAAGCTTTATATAACTATTACCTATAAAAAAGATTTAAAATACCTTTAATACTTATAATTAGGGTATTTAAAGCTAAAAGCTTTAAAGGTATTAATATAAGCTATATAAGGGGTAAGAATAAATAATATATTATATATTAAATATAAAGATTATATTATAATATATACTATATAAGTTATATTAAGATAAATATTAAAAAACTATATAAAACGCCCTTTTTAGTATATAATTTAAAATTTATTTAATTTTCTATACGCTTTAAATAGCTTAAATTAATTATTAATTTTTAAAAATAAATTCTTTAAAAAGCTTACCGCTTAGCCGCTTATAATAAAAAATAAGAAAAATATATTTATTATAATTTAAAACTATATAAATATAGTATAAATACGTTATAAGCTCTTTATTTATAAAATCTATTAAAATAATAATTATTTAGTAATCTTATTATATAGTATAATAAACTATATAGCTTAATATATTTATAAAGAAATCGAAATTAAGCTTATATTTATAAATATATATAAATTAAATAAAAAGAGTAAATATATAGAATAAAAACTTATTATTAAAGTAATTAAGATATATATAATAGCTAATCTTTTTAAGTGTTTTTAGCTATAAGCTTATATAGTAGCTATATACCTTTTTAATAAGTTATTATATTAAAAAAGCTTATAAAAGTTATTAAATTATATTTTAAAAATATAGTTTATTTAATATTTCCGCTAATATACTTCTTAAAAAGTTTATAAGCTTATAATAAATTTATAATTAAATTAAATAAATATATTTATATATAAATATTAAATATACTTATTTTAAAAAGATTAAAAAGCTAGCTAATATAAATAAATATATAAAATCGAATTATATACTTATATTAAATATTTTA
>JALPVH010000292.1:0-71891 GCA_023242295.1 Diaporthe ilicicola | reverse complement strand
AATAATTAAATTTAATAAAATTAAAAAAGTAAAGATATAATAACCTTTATTATATTAATTAAACTTTTTTAATAATTTAATTTAATTATAAAAGTTATAAATTAAATTATTTAATTTATATAATATATAATTTAATTTTTTATAATTTAATTTTTATTATTTATTAATTATTTTTTAATAAAATTATAATTAAAAAACTTAATATAAATTATAAAAAAAAGAAAAGTTTTTAATCTCTTTAATGTTAAGTAATGTATTGTGATATCATTTAAAATATCTTACCTTAATGCGGGATATCTTCCTAGGTATCTTCCGTTAAAACTCTAGAGATTGGAAAAGCTAATCACGCCCATGATGGCTGAGCCCGATGAAGGAGCCTTTTGTTGGCTCAGCGTTGCTGGTATAAAAAACACACGCACACACAGAGAGCGTGGGAAAGCCTCCCACACGCTCATCACTCGCGGTGAGGCTCTCGATTTCTCCTTTGTCTTTCGATGCCACCCACACTCCCGAACACGGACTCTTGCCGATTCCTTACCACGGTGATTGCTCGCCTCGGCTCAAACAAGCACCCACTCACTACCCCTCTTGATGAATTTGTCTAACAACAAGGTTAGATCCTGTAAGACAAATCGACAGATGTAGAAGGCGAAGAACTCGGCAGCGTGCCTAGTGCAGAGCTCGAGCCCGACCTGAGTTTTGTCCGCGTGTCTGAGACCTGGGTCTTCTACTTGGCGGGCAATTTGGTCTAGATGATCACCATACGTTAGTCAGAATCACCACCAGAGGAAACTTGGCCAAGGTTAAGGCTAGCGTGAGGGCTATGGGTAAGAAAGGAAGGGAGAAGAACAGGATACAAACAGGACATATCAAGTACGTACCAATGGTCTGTGCAGCGTCAAACAAGCGTGCCAACGCAGCCATGTAATGAGCATTTGGCCCGCTAAACTGCACGCCCATCGCGTCCCTCTTGCTCGGCTTAGAAGTAGGATGGTTCGTCATGGGCAGTGTCGCCAGTGACATGGCCTCCATTCCGCCAGGATTTGCCAGCTCTTTCTTGGTCCCACGGTCGTACGCACCTCCTAGCCCGGTCGAGCTCGTCTTGCTTCGGAGTCGGCGCCAGCTGAAGGCACCTTTTGCGCTGACAGAGTTGTTCCGAGGAACTGGCTTACCGTCGGACTCGATGACCCCATCTGCGTCCTTGAACATCGTACCTGCGCCCTGGACGCCAACTTCGTTGCCGAGCCGCCGAGTCAGGAATATTTGAGCTTGCTCAAGAACATTTTCAAAGCTCTGCATCTCTTCCAAAAGCGCGTCAGCGTCCTCAGAGTCCACTCGCGAGAGCTTTTGGAGCGCAGCAGTGAGGAGATCGCACTGGCTGGTCTTCTCCTCCATTCCCTTGATCTTGACGCCCTTGACCCGCCATGCATCTCTCGGCACAAACAGCTTGTTGCTGATGTATCCACCCTTGGGATGAGCGAGCGTCTGGTACAGGGCACGCATGAGCCAAAATGGCCGTAGCATCACATCCGTCGGGCACGGCTCGAGAGGCAGCGGCGCATCTTCGGACGGAGCATTCGACTCACCAGGCGAAGCTGGGGAATGGATGTCATTGTCAAAGAGATGGAAGCCACCGGCCGCTGATCCTGACGTTACACGATCCCTGAACGCAGCTGCAACAGGCGTGGGGAGCGATGGTAACGCGGGCAGCCGCGCTGCCGGGGCGCTGCCGAACTGATTGGACAGCGGCGTTCCAGGAGATACGTCGGAGTACTCGTCGATGTTGGTAATGGAGAGGTTGCGGGTCTTCATGCTCTTCAAAGAGTTTGAAGAAAAGTTCTTGCGGAGGGCCGGGGGCCGAGAGACGGCCGGGGAGTCGGCTCGGCCATCCACAGACCCGTCGAAGCCAGCAGGCACAGGTGGGGTCGGCGGTGCTCCTTGAGCCGCGAGGCCAGGAGGAATTGGCGACGGCCCACGAAGTTGCGAAGCGGATCGAGCGGGACCGGAAGCCGAAGTGGCACCAAGAGTCTGCCGCTGCTGCCCAATGAAGCCAGCGGTCTTGGGCTGCTGACCAAGGGGCAGCTCCTTGCTTTGCATCATGGGCCCGGCGGTAGCTGGCTCTTGCGCCTTGGGCCCCAGTTTCTGGGTCTCAATCTTCAACTGCTTGGCGTTTTGCCCTGACAGTCGGCGATCGCGCACACTATCTCGGCCACCCGACGACGGCGGTCGCCCAGGAGGCAGTTTGGGCAAAGACTGTGATGGTGGCGGCGCAATGGGGCCTTGGCTTTTGGACAACGAAGGCAAGGTCGTGCTCTCTGTGACAGGCGAAAGGACCGTGTTGGCGGTCGGCGGGTTCGACACGGTAGAGCTGTGCCATGTTCGCGAGGTGAGCTCGCTGGAGTCAGACTCACGAGGCATTCGGTTCCTTGATTGGTCCCCGAAAGTGAAATTCTCAATAGCATATCCGGTGGTCATCTCCTCAAGCATGCGTTCCTCTTCGTCTGAATCGTCTCCATCGTAAAAGCCCCCGGGCAGTGTTTGCTCTTCCTCCTGTAGCGCCTTCATACGTCGGTCCCTGTCATTAGCAAGCCGCTGCATCTCGAGTTCTGACTGCCGCACGCGTTCCTTGGCGAGCTGGACTTTCTTAAGAGCCTGCGCGATAACATCGTCCTCGTCGATGACGTGATCAAGATTCAAATCGCGGTTAGCGGGATCTGTGGATTCATAGCCGTCGTCATAGGCCGCTTCAATGGCATCGTCAAGGGCAGCATCGAACTCCGCCTCTGTATCGCCACTGGCTGACCGAATGTGCTTCCTCCTTATCCCCATCGAAGACGACCTCGAATGTACTGATGATGCTGACGAGCCCGCCGACTCGTCTATCGGGTCGAGCCAAGATATTGACTCATGGCTATTACCACGCTGATGGCCTCTTTGCGAAGACGGCGTCGGGGCGAGACGATTCATGTCGCTCGAGAAGTCGGCTCGAATGGAAACGTCCGGCCCTAGCTTCGCGGAGGGGGATATAGGCCTGCGTGGGGACAGAGGCGGGGGTTTATACTCATCCTCCATTGGCCGGGCCAGGAATGTGTCCGGCTGCGTCGGACGATCTCTGTGGGGGGAACTCTGAGAGAAGGCGGACTGCGAGCGAGTGTATGGTTCACTGAAGTTTGTCGGCGTGGGCGTCACGTAGCGTGAGCCGTCCAACGACGGTTTTGGGCTATGTTGGGGTCTCCATGCAGCTGATGTCGGTCTTGCATAGTTGGGTACCGGGCGCTGGCTGGGCTGGCTCCGTTCCGAGTCGGACCGTAACCTTGAAGGTTGCTCGTCTCCTGCCGCCGTCGAGCCATTCCTCGTGCGCCCGGCGACCTGGGACGTCGAGCCTGTACCATTGCTTGCCGGTCTCTGAGGGAGCGCCTTGCTATCTTCCTCCTCCTCGGGGAGCATTTGATCCAGCTCTTCGATACGGCTGGCATAAGTCTTGCGCTAAAATTCCGAAAGTCGTGTCAGTAATCTGCAGATTGGGTAAGCGTTAACTCACTATGTTGACTCACGATGGCCTCCAGCTTCTTCTTATCCTCGTCCCCCGCCGTACGCAACAGAACCTGATGTAGCAAGTCGCATGCTTCCCGATAGGCTGAGCGCGCACCCTGGAAATTTTGCGCATTGTCGAGTTGGACGGCAGTGTTGGCCTTTTGCAACGCTTTGGAAAGCATGGCCTTCTGTGACGGCTGCTTCGACCGGCTTTGATTTCTCTGCGATGAGGTAGAATCGGTGCTGCTCTTGAGCCCCTGAGACCGGCTCCTCGAGTGTCCCTTCTCACGATATCCAGACCCATCTTCTGTGTGTGCCATAGTGGCGTCCCTGTTGAAGGCAGAAGTCGGTAGGGAGGGATCCGGGGTGGCGCGAGGGGAAGTCGACAAGTACGAGGTTTCTCCAGCTCTTGCAGAATCATCCCAGAAATGTCCCGACTCGCTCTCAGCACCTGGCCCGGAAAAGTGCGTACCACGATCTGGTCTTGAGTCCTGGCCGGACAATGCGGCGCCGACCAAGTCGTCCTGTGACAAGGACGGTAGTTGCACGATGGGAGGCAGGGTGGTCAGCGGGGGTACCGCAGGCTGGTGGTGCTCTTCAGGTGATCCGTTTGCAGTCGAGGGGCGGCTCTTGTGCAGACGTCTTGGCGATGCCGAGGAAGACTGCGAGAACAGAGCAGTGGAATCAATGCTCATGCGCCGGGAAAATCGCTTTGCGGAGGCAGCATTCGATGCACGGCTTGAGGATGTGGAGATGGACCATCTGTTGAGGTTCCGGAAGCCGTCGCTCAGACCGCCCAGACTACTCGACCGTGAGTGCGACTTGGAGTGGCGTTGGCGGGTATTCTTTGGCGAGACGGAATCGTCAAACTCGCGGTCGTTCACCGGATCGGCGAGGGAAGGTACGGGCGGGGCGGCAGAAGCATTTGAGAAGGGGTCGTGGAGGGTCGGGTGGTTCCAGCTGGCCTGGTCGACGTTGAGGCTCGGGGGCGGCAGCAACGAGGAGGTTCGTGGGAGCGAGGCAGAAGAGAAGGAGGGGGCAAGATTGACGGCAGAGGATATATGGGATGCACTGTTGGCGATGTGCGAGGGCCTAGTGGGATTGTACTGGGCCGAGCCGTAGATGGGCCTCGAGATATGGGTTGAGAAATCGGAGTACTGATGATGCTGTTGCGGCTGCTGCTGTCGCTGCTGCTGCTGCTGCTGCTGCTGCTGCTGCTGCTGCTGGATGTGTGGTTTCTTAGAGCCTATGGTGATCTGGGAGGCGGGAGTGGTAGAGCGGGAGGTGGGGTTCGAGATAGAGTTGGACGTCAATTTCGAGAAGGGGGCCGGGGACAAGTTGGACGCAGAGGCCGAGTTGAGGTGGAAGTTGAAGGCGGATTGGGGAAGGGCTGTGTTTGAGGCAGCAGAGACGGAGCCGGTGTGATGCGCATGAGCATTGGCGTGAGGCGATGGCATTGCTGTGCAGGCTGGCGGGCTGTCTCCTTCCCCCAACGCAGTATGCGGGGAGGGGAGACTGGCCAAAAGAGGGAGAGCGCGTCAGCGTTGATGCGATGCCAGGCCAGACAGGGCTCTGTGTGTAGGTAGGCGTGTGTGCCTCTGGCCCCTCTCTCTCTCTCTCTCTTTCTGTGTGTGTGTGTGTGTGTATGTGCGTGTGCGTGCGTGTCTGTCTCTCCCGTCACCCGTCTTCCCAGTCTGCAGCAGTATCAGGTGTGAGAGAGCGTTGATTGCGTGGGATGGCCCTTGTCGTCGAGACCGTCTGATCTGGGATCGGGGGGTTGTGCGTGGGTGGTTTGACAACGACCGAGCGACGCTGCGCCGAAAGTTCAGCGCATCAGTGCCTCGTCGCCGTCATGCGCCAACCCAGCTGGATGAACAGCCTGTGAGCTGGTTCTCTGTCTGTTCTGGTGTGACGCCAATGCCAATGCCCAAAATCAAAAAGCCAATCCAACCCACCAAGTGCAATCACCAATGCAGAGCAGGGCAGAGAAGACAGACACCGACCGAGGCTTGAATCGAAAGGAGTCGGTGTCAATGCCTCCGATAAGGGAAGAGGACAGGGGGCGCAGGGGCGCAGGGGCGTGGGAAGCGACGGGGCGCAAAGACCAGAGGACAGGGCTCGGTGAGGTAAGCAAGCAGGGAATCCGAGGCCGTCAATAAAAGTCTACCGATTGTCCGCAGGAGTATCTACGGCGGCGAGATGGAACGAAGTCGAAGGAAGCGAAGCGTCTGTGTGTGGGTGTGGGCGTGGGTGGGTGTCGTGTACCTGCAGTGCCGTTTGGCCGCCCAGCTTTGTCGGTCAATGCAGACTGATTGCAGTCCCACCCGCCTACAGTACACACGCACGCAGCCAGCAGCCCAGCAGCCCAGCAACCAACAGCAAGTGGATGCAAGCCAGGAGGTGGTCGGAATAAAGACTTTGGTCGATCCCCAGGCCGGGGGCTGGCGCTGGGGGCTGGCGCTGGGGGCTGGCGCCTCAGGCGGTATGGGAACGGCCCTGATGGACAGACGGAGTGGGCTGGAGTGAACTGAACTGGGACGACTGTGGGGCGCTCCTTCTTCTGAGGCGGAGGGGTGCAGTGATGGGACGGGTGGGTTCGGTGCTAGGCTGAACAAGGCAACGGGTCGACAGGGGTCTGTGTGTGTCGTTCTGATGTGCTTGCCTTTTCGTTTCTGCCCGTCTGTCGGCTGTCCGTGTGCTCAAATGTTGAGAACGTATTTGATGGAGAGGGCATTGGAGACAAACCAGGCACCCAACTATAGATACCACCTAAGTACCTACCTAGGTAGGTATCTACACTGCATAGGTGACACATAGAAAGGCTAGACACAACCAAGTTACCCAAAATGATCGTGGCCTAACATGTATAGGCAGAGGAAACGACTCGACACAGGAGGTGCTATCCTGATTGATCCCATCCTTTTTGGCTCTTATCCAAGTACCGCGACATGGTCTATTCCGCACCCCTTTGCCAGGGCTAGCCGTGTTTGGCTCTCAGTCTAGATTGCGAAGTTGAACATCTGCATTTGCAAATACATGCTCAACTCGAGTCTATTGCCCGCCGGATGAATGGAGTGCAGTAATTTTTATCTAGTAGGCCACATGCTAAAAGAGACAACTACTGATCAGCAGAACCACTCACTGGCACTGTTGGGGGTGGTGGGCTGGTGGGACAGACCCGACTGTACACACGCCAGTGTGGTGCAGCGTAGATTGTGCCTGTGTCCGGCGGGGCCACAGCAGATGCGGTGTACAGTAGTCTACAGTACGCGTGTACATTGTATAGTGGTGTAGCATGCGTGCCGATTCTGAATTTGCTCGGTCCAGTGGGCGAGGAGGCGCTGCAAGAGGCAGGGGCCAAGGGCAAGGGGCAAGGGGCGAAAGGGATGGGCTTTTTGGGGCCTTTTTGGGGGTTTCCTTGGAGGAAGAGTCATCTTCCTCTGACAGCATCCTTCGGTAGGCGGCTAGCAGCCAGTGACAGGTGGGGTTCCCAGCCCGCTCTCAGGGGCTGTTTCTCAAATTGGATTCACCAAAACACCGCAATTGCTGACAATTGGATGACAAAAAAAACGACTGGAGTCGTTCCCGATCTATCTCAGACTCCTGATCGAACCGTCTGTTGTATCTAGTCTACGTACGGTACACTGGCAGACGTGCGTACAATTTAAAAAGCCATCAGCTTATCCGTTCTGTTCAAGCGTGCCTGCCCCGTCCCTTCCTCCCATGATCCTTGTCATCGCCTGTGCCTTGCCACCTGCCCACGTGCTGAGATGCTGCTGAACTTTCCCCACTACCGACTGCTGTCTGCTACTACTGTACGTACGGCCGGCCCCTCGGCAATGCAGGTCCAGGTCCAGGTCCAGGT
The DNA here is from genome assembly GCA_023242295.1 of Diaporthe ilicicola. NCBI lineage: Eukaryota > Fungi > Ascomycota > Sordariomycetes > Diaporthales > Diaporthaceae > Diaporthe > Diaporthe ilicicola. Next base: position 64,492 of record JALPVH010000292.1, on the reverse strand, counting down.
CCGGGTCTCAGGCCTCTGGTCTCGGCAGGGCTGACGTGACGCAGGCGTAGCAAGGCACGGTGCATCGTCCTCGGCCACCTGCACATATCGTCAGTCGACAGTGTACAAAATGCTCTTGAACTCATCAATGTCCTCAAATGAAATGCACAGTGGACAGTAGACGTGTGACCAAGTGCTGTCCTGGGCACACGTACTACCCTGACTTTGATGGTTGCTGTAAAGCGTAATTACTACCATGCAGGTTTGTAGTGTCCGGGCATCGGGAGGCGAGGTAGATACCAAATTGCAATGTAGTCTACCTATAGGCAACTAGAAGTAGACAGCTGCACGTGGACTACAACCTTTGGTGTGCATTTGGCAATTAATCCCTCAGGGCTTACTTTTTGACAACCCGGACACTGAGACGCCGTCGTCCATAGCAACCTTCCCTGGCGATGTCCTCCTGCTCCGTGTCAAACAGTTGGCTAGCGCGGAAAGATAAAACTTGGTTGTTGATGAAGTCGACCGTTCACTGCCGCTTTGCAGAGGTCCCAGTTGCCGATAATTTAATAAATGACGTCGACATCCAGCTGTCAACCGAGCACATATCGTACTGACAACTATGCACTGTGCAGTCATGCTTCAAGACTGTCCTTCGGCCGCCAAGAGCACAAGACCGCATCACCCATCCCCACCCACCAAACCGGACCACCAAGGGCACACCCGATCTTTCAACTTGACAGAATTGACAACTGCGGCATCTCTCTCCTATTAAGGCGTTTGCTCATGTTCGTGCGGTTTTGCGCGGGAAGAAAAGCCTTGACTTTCGCTCGATTCTCCTAATACTCCATTGCGTGATTCTTTAAAACGCGGCCGGTTTCAAGGCAAATGGGCTCACGCCAGTACCGCCCTCAACCCCGGGCCCCAACCGCCAGCCCTTGAGTCTTCGTCCCAAATGATTGTCGTCTTGCCAGGCTACCGGCCTTCCCAGACTTCTCGTCTTTTAGTGAGGTGTGTTTGTCAACCAGTCGGTGGGAGGCTACGTTGCAACTTGCGATTGGACACCAGAGTTCATTACAGACTCAGTGCTACAATGTGGCCACTTGGCTGCTTCAAACTTGGGTGACAGCCCGCCGTGGTTGTAAACCCGCCCTCTACTGACGCCTATGAACAGATTCCTTTCTACTCCAGACTCCGGCGAAACCTATCCAAATAGACGACAATGTATGGCATTTCACATATTTCCAGGATGCTGACGGCCTCTATCTGGGTTGCTCCCAACGCAACCAATCCACGGGCACGGCAAAAGACCGGTTCCAAGGTTGGCAGGCAGCTTGGCACCGTGCGTACGGGACCTGTCGCTTCCGCGTGGTGTCTCATCCGGGGTCTGGGGTGCCGCCCTGCCAATCCTGTTTCAACTATCATCTCCTTGCATTGCTCGCCCGTGGCCCAGGTTGTGAATCACAGCATTGGGGGGGCTGGGGGCGGTAGAAGTGCCGTGCCTAGGCCGACTTGCTGTTGTCCAGGAGGGCCTGATAAAGGCTTCGCGAGAGAAATACGGACAGACTGAAGACGTCTTGACCCTGCGCGCCTTGTAGCACGACCCAAGTAGCGTATTGATTGAATCCTGGAATCTCTCGAACTCGGCATTCGTCGCACGGAGTATCTCCGTCGAGCCCGTCAGTACCGGACATGGTCTGCGGGAAGGTCTGATTCAGTACTGTTCAAATGCGCCATTCAAGCCTGTCTTTTCAAATTTCCTGCTCATGCAGCTGTTTCCCAGGGTGCGAGTTAGATTAACCCGCACGAGGGAGGTACCGGTATGATGATGTAGGTCGGGCATTTCTGGATGGAGCCCTGCGATGTACAACAGACCAGAACCAGAATGGACAGCCCCGAACAAGTAATGATTATGGCAGATAGCAAGCCCAAGGCTAACGATGCCTTGTCTAACCCTCAAGTTGTCATCTAGGGCCCTGGTGGATATTCTAGGATGGTCGGCTATCCCGTATTACTTATATCTCTTTGACATTTGCTATAGACTTATATAAACGCCAGGTCAGGCCGTCAATGCCCACCCGCATACTCTTACACGAGCCTATATATTCTCTATGGAAAACGAGCCTTTTCTTAGTATGGTGTAAGTATACTGGCCCGTTCTTAAAGCAAGAGTGCATAAGTTTAACGATTAATTTTGAAAATAAAGATCTATATATTTAAAATCGAAGGGTATATACCTAATATACTATAGCCCTATTTTTCTAGTAGCCTTAGCTAATTAAACTATACTATTTTACCTCGCCTTTTATTAGCTTAATGTTTTTAGTAATTTATCTTTATTACCGTTATTATTATTTAACTTTACTTAATAACCTTATACTAACCCTTTATTTTTTAAATTAATTTCTTATTAAAATTAATTAATTTAACTTTAAAAATATATTTTAATAGCTTAAATTTCGGATTATTACCGTTTAATAATATTAATAATCCTAAATTATATAAATCTTAAAGTATAATAATAAGCTAACTACTTTAATTAAAATATAAATATTATTATTATAAATTATTATTAATTAATACTTTTTAACTCTTTAAATTTCTTTAAACTTTTTTAAAAGAGATATAATATTTATAAAAACTTTAAAGCTAATTTAAATAAAGCTATAAAATTTATTAAATTTTTAACGGTAATTAAATTCTTAAAGGTTAATTAGGCGGTTTTAATATATAATTAAAGTATTTAATAACTCTTTATTATAATAATAAATAACGCTTTATTAATTAAATTTAGCTATAAATAGTAAATAATTATTTATATAATTAATAAAACTTTTAATAAATAAAAGCTTATAATTATTAAAGGTAAATATATTTATTATAATCCTTAAAAAATATTTAAAGCTTAATATAGCTAATTAAAGCTATTAAAAGTATATTAAGCCTTTTTTATTTATTATTAGTCGGGCTAGGGTATATATATATAAAAGAAAATAATAGATAAAAATAACTCGATTAACTAGATTTATAGTTATTATTAAGTTAAAGCTATTGCTAAAAGGGCAATAGCTATAGGCTAGTTTATAAGAAGCGTTTCGGCCGGATTATTTATTAAGCTAACAGGTTATAGCTAACTAATTAGCTATACCTGCTATAGCTAACTATTACTATTTCTATATTAGTAATCTTTTAATTTAGCTATAATTAAGCTATTACTAAATAGCCTAAAAATACCCTTTTTTTTAAATCGATATAATAAATTATATAACCTTATTTATTAATTATCTATTTAATTCGTTATATTTAATATAGCCCTTTATTTAAACTGTTAACTTATTTATATTAATTAAGCGTTTTAACGCCTTATTTAATAAAGCCTTTATTATAGCATTTATAGGGTTATTATTACTATTAATTTATTTAACTTTATAAATTTCTTATTATTTATATACTTAATATAGGGCTATAATATTAATTATTAATTATTTCTTTTTTATTATATCTAGCTTAATAAGATATTTATATAGCAAATAGAAATTTATATAAATAATAAAGGGAATTAGAAAAAGATTTAATTAATTAATAATTAGCTATATTATTAATAAAAATACTATACCGATATTAAAGCTACTAGCTATATTATAAATCTTTAATATTAATATACTTTTAATAACTTATTAGTATTTTATAAAGAATTAATAAAGTATATTACTATATATCTTATATTATAAAAGGTTAATATTCTTTTTCTTATTAATAATAGTTATTATATAACCGATTTATAAGCTAAGATTTTAGTTATTAATAAAGGATTTATTTATAAAGATTATTAGAAATACCGTTATTAAGTTAATTAAGATATATTATAGCCTTTATTTTAAATTAACCCTTTACTATTTTAGCTATTTATTAAGTTTATTATAATCGTTATAATTTAATTTTTAAGCTTATATTATAATAAAAAGGTTAAAAGCGGCTTTTAGCTAGCAGATTAATATAATATAAACTTTATAGGCCTATTAATAAAAATATTATTAAAGGTAGTTATCGGAGTTTATATTAATCGGTTTAAGCTTAATATCTTAACCCTTTTACTTTATCTTAATAGTACTATTAAAGGCTATTATTAACTTATAGCTATTAAAGTTTAATAGCTATATAGGGAAAAGTATAATTTTCGGCTTATATTTAATTTCCGCCTTTTAAATCTTTTCTTTTTTAATAGCTAAAAATAATAGGCTTATAATAATAAGAATATTATTAATTTATATTTTAATTAGCCCGAATAAATCTTTTCTACTACTTATAACTAAAAGGTATAAGTTATAGCTAAAAATTATTATTCTTAACTTTTTATAATAATACTTATAATATATTATCTATTAATATACGCCTATTTTAGTAATATTATAAAATAGCTTAATTAATTATATAATTATTTTCTTAAAGTATTTTACCTTTAATTCCTTTAATAGCCGAGCTAAAATTATTTATAATAACTTACTTTTTAATTATAAATAAGCTTATATAATATTATATAACTTAAGGGTTTTTTCTTTTATAAGGAGTAAAACTATAATAACGATAATTAATTATTAGCTAACCTGCTAAATTATTAATAATTAAGTTAAAATAGATTTTTTTTTTTATTATTATAGCCCTAAATTATAAGTTTTAATTTCTTATATAGCTATTTAACTTTATTTTTAATTTTATAAACTATTTAAGCTTTAAATAGTTAAGTTTTATTATAAAGGTTATAATTAAAGCGCTTAAATTAAAAAACGTTATAAATAATTAAATTATTAATCTTTTAATTATTTAATTTTTTAAATAAGCCGCTATTAGTTATAATTACACCTTTATACTAAAGCTTAAAAAATAAAGTGTAATTATCCTCTTTTTTTTAAGTTATAAGGGCTTTAATAATAAAAGGTTACTTTTTAAGCTATTTTTATTTTTATAATAATTATTAGCGATTAATTATAATAATAGCTTTTTAATTAAGAAAAGATTTTAATATTATTATAATAATTATATCTTTTATAGAGCTATTACCGCTTTTATCGATATTAGCTTTATTATAAGTAATCTTATTACTTTTAGTAATAAGCTTTTTTAAAAATACCGGCTATATATTTTTATTATATAGATATAGGTATATATAGGTTAATTTAAATCTTATAAAGCTATTTAAAAGGTTTAAAGTAAGGTTATAGCTATTAATAGTAATTAACTTAAATAGGCTTTATTAGCTGCCTTTTTTATATTATATTTAAACTTTACTTTAAAGTAAAAGGCTTAATACGTTAATTACGTTAAGGCTATTCTTTATATAAATCGCTTTATTAATTTAATATTTTATAAAAAGTTTTTAAAGGGTTTTTATTACTTTCTTTATAGCTTCCGCTTATTTTTATATAAATAATATAAATAATAAATTTATTAATATTTATAGGTAAACGCTAAATATTAATAATATCGGGATAAGGCTATTAAGGCCGGAAGTATTATTTATAGCTTTAACTATTATTTATAAAATTATTTTAAAATTATAATAGTTTAATAACTTAACGGAAAAGATTTTATATATATAGCAGAAAGGTTTATAATACCTTTTAATTTTTCTAATTAATTAATAAGCTTTTATAAAAATCTGCTTATAGCTTATTTCTATTAATCTTACTTTATTATAGAATTTAGCTAATATAAAATTTATTCCAATATTATAAGAAATCTACTTTAAGAAACCGATATATATATTAATCTATATCTAATATAAGGCTTTCTATATATCCCTTATAAAAAGAAAGGTAAGAAATTTAGCTATTTAAAAGAAGATTATTATATTAACTATATATAAAATAGGCTTTAAATCTAAATATATTATATTTATAATTAACTTATAATTAAAGTTATAATTATTTTTTAATATAAATTTAAACCTTTTAGGTATTAAGTTATAAAATTAATAATAATAATAAAACTTATTTATTATAATTAATATAGATATATTAGGATTATAGCTTAAGTTTTATAAAAGTTAGGTTAATCGATTTATCGATAAGTAATTAAAGTAACGGTATAAATAATATAGCTTAGTTTTTATAAAAAAGATATTAGCTTTTTATCTTAAGATAAAAAACTATAAATAACTTTATTTATATATAACGGGGTATATCTTTTTATAGCTATTTTTATTATATTATATTATTTTATTAATAATATTTCGGAAAAAAATACTTAATTTATTTATATCCTAAATATAAAAAAGAAAAGGTATTAGGGCTTTAATTATATAAAATATAATTAGTTTAATTAGCGTTTTAATTATAATAATACTAATAAATATTAATTTAAAACCTTTTCTAAATTTAATAAATATTTTACCGGCTTATAAAAAGTTTATTATTATTATTAAATCGTTTTAATAAAGGGTAAGATATTATTTATAGCTAGCTATAAAAAATTTTATTATATTAATATTTAAAATAATACTTTAAAACTTTAAATATAAATATTACCCTTTAACTATAAATTAATTAGCAGGTATACTTATATTATTAATAGCTTTTTCTTTAAAGGTAAGGGTATATGATGGAAAACATTTTAAGAGTAGAGGGGATGAATTCGAAGAGACTAGATCTATAGAAAATAGGTGCGAAGCGGCTCCTTTTAAGCATGGCGGGTACCCCGCACGGTGAAACGTAGCCAAACGTGGCTACGGAAGCCCGGCGTGGCCACAAAAGCCCGGCGCCCAGGGCCCTGGGCGTTTTATTGTGCATCAGTATAAAAAAAGTATTATTTATTATAAACGTTATTATCTTTTTACCGTTAATATAAATATTCTTATTATTATTATTAAAAGTATTTAATTTCTTTACCTTATAGCCTTTATAATCGATAATATAGGCGGCTATATTTTAATCTATTATAGGTTAATTATAATATTAATATTAAGTAATAAATTAGCCTTATAATTATTATCTTTTTTTAAAGGTATATTTTATTAATTAATAACCTTTTTTATTATAAATAAAGTATCTTTTCCTTTAAGCTAATAACTATTAATTTAAAATCTATTAGTAATAACTTTTTTAGAATAATTATCCTTAAAATAGGGCTTTAAAGCCTTTTTAATAATTATTATTATATTAATAATTAAAATATATTACTTTCGCCTTATTACCGGCTTTTTCCGAATTTTAAATAAAGATATTCCGGATTTTTCGGGTAAAATAAATATTAAAATAAAACCTAAAGTTTTAAAATAGCTTTTTATATAGCTCCGCTAATATAAGGAAAGCTATTTTAAATTCCGTTATTTTAATATAAGCGCAAATAACCTAATTATAGAAAACCTTATTACCTTTATAGCTAAATTTAAATACTTATTAATATAGCTATAATTTTTTAAAAAAAAGGTAAAAAATCTTATAAAGGCTTTTATTAATATTATCCCTATTATTTTAAAAGGTTTAAAAGGTTATTTATATTTAATTATTATAATATTATTATTAATTAATATTAGTATTAAAATATATTTTTAATTTATAATAGGCTATATTAAAGGTATTATTATAGCCGATATAATAAATAAAATAATTTATTATATAGCCCTTAAAGATTTTTAATAATATTATATAAAATTAGCTAAGTTTTATTTTATTATATTTATAATAAAAAAAAAGATCTATAATTTATTATTAAAAAGGTTATATACTTCTTTATTTTATTTATAATTATTATCCTAACTTTTTATAAACCTTAAGATTTTCTTAAGATTAAATTTTTTATTAAGATAGGGCTAAAAAGAAAGATACCGGTAAGGGTTATATAGTACTTTCGCTATTATAGGTATCGGATATAGTATTTCTTTTTAACGGTATAATATATTTACTACTTATAATTATTAATATTTATAAGCTTTTTAATAATTTTCTTTTTAAAGGTAAAATCTTTATAGGACGGTGGGATTATATATAGGTCGGTTTACTTTTTTATATATTCCTTTTTCTACTTATAGAAAAGGAAAAAGGGCTTAAAAAAAAGGAAAAGCTTAAAATAAAAAAGGAGCTTAAAAAGAAGAAAAAACTTAAAGGGGGCAAAGCTACTTTTAATATAATTTTTACTATTTATAATAAGGTAATAAAGGGCTATTTTTTAGCTATTAAGATAGAAATATCTTTAAGTTAATATTATAAAAAGGGCTAAATACCGGTTAAAGTTAAGGCTAATTCTTAATAAAAATAATAAGTTATTTTAGATTATATAAAGCTTAATTATTCTTTATATTAAAAGATATTTATTATTATTTTTAAAAGAAATATAAATCTCTATTTATTTTTACTATACTTTAAAATTTTATATCTTTTTATTCGAGGCTTATTTTAAGAAAAAGTAGGTTATAAAGTTACTTTTTAATCTTTTTATTATTTATTTCTAAATAGATTTCTCCTTTTTAAAAAACTGCTTTTAATTTATAAGTTTACTATAATTTAACAATATTAAATATCTTTATAATTTAATTTTTAAAGTTATTTTAAAAATAAGTAAGGAGAATATTATTAATAGCCTTACTTTCCTAAAATATATTTACCTTATAGATAAGGTATATAATAAGCTTTATAAGGGATCTCTTTTTTAATTTAATAGTTAAATTAATAAAGGTAAGGTTTATAGCTTTTTATTTAAAAAATTTAACCTTTAAGTAAGCCCTTTTAAGTTTTTATATATATACCTTTTTCTATTTATTATAAGCGGGATTTATAAATATTTTAGAAAAAGATATTTTTAAAATTTTTTATTTTTAAGGAATATTATAATATTTATTATTATAGCTTATAACCGGCTTAATAAATTATTTACCCTTAAATAATAATTTTTAGTAAATAAAAGTATTATTATATAATTTAATTAATAAAGTTATTTCTTTTTTAAATTAATTAAAAGAAATAATAATTAATAATAGCCGCTGCCGGTTATTTAAAAAAAAGGGTAATTATTTAAAAAAAAGAAAAAATAAGTAAAATTTATTATAATATTTTTATTACTATTATCGTCGGCGGTAGTAATAATATTAATACTTATAATACTAATAATAATAAAGAAAAGGGAAATAAATAAAGTAAATAATAATAAAGAAAAGTATAAATTATTAAAAAAGTATAAAATATAATAAAATCCCTAATTAAATTTATATAAAAGTAATAATTCTAGGTTTTAAAGGTATATTAATATAATAAAGACCGATTAAGTAATAATATTAATTAAATTATCTTAAATATATTTTAAGCGCTATAAATTATTTAATAGAATTAAATCGGTTACTTTTCCGGCTAACTTATAATATATTTTATATAGGGGAAAAATAAAGTTTTTATACCGATTAAGGTTTTTTTTTAATTTTAGGCTTTTAAGGATTTTAATTTATACCTGCTATAAAGATAAAAAGAGAGGGTTAAGGGAAAAAAGGGTTAAAAAAGTATTTAAGGAAAAAAAGGTTAAAGGAAAGGGTGTTTTTAATTATAGCGTTCTTTTTAGCTTAAGCCGAAAAAAAGGTTAAGAAAAAAAGGGATTATAATATATAATTATAATAGCTATTTAATAGGTTAATTAAAAGAAGAGGCTTATTAAAAGAAAGTTAATAATAAAAAAAATAAGCGTAATAAAGTATACCGGAGATTATAAATATTTTTATTAATAATTTTCTTATATAAGAGAATTTAATAATAATTATAAGCGGTAGCTAACGGCTAATTTTAATATTTTCTAAATATAGATAATAGCTATTAAATTTAGAAATATTATAATTTTAGTATAAAAATTATTACTTAATTAATATAAGTTAAAGCTAATAGTAATAAGCTTATAATTAATAATAATTAAGGTTTACCTTTTTAACCTTATTATTAAAGATTATTAAATAATTATTAATTAATATTAATTAGGCTAGGGTATATATATATAAAAAAAAATAATAGGCAGAAATAATTTAATTAACTAGATTTATAGTTATTATTAAGTTAAAGCTATTACTAAAAAAGTAATAGCTATAGGCTAGTTTATAAAAAGCGTTTTAGCTGGATTATTTATTAGGCTAATAAGTTACGGCTAATTAATTAGCTATATTTACTATAGCTAACTGCTACTATTTCTACACTTATATTATATAAAACTTATTTTTTATAAAGCTTAAAAAACTTAAGGTAACGCTTTATTAAAAGTATTAAAATATATATATTAGGGTTAATATAATAAAGGATTAATTAATAGCCTTTCGAAAAAAAAATAAAGTATTTATATATTTATTTAAAAAATATTAACTTTTTTTAAAAAGGAGAAATATTAATATTATTAAATTATTAATAAAAAGGGTAATATAATAAATATCTTTTAATATTTAAAGTAATAAGTTATTTAGCTTTAAAAGCGATAATCTTTATAAAATTTATTATTCGATTATATATATTTAATTAATAATAAGAAAATACCCTTTTTTAAAATATAACGGTAAGCTATATAAAGAAAATTCTTTTATTATTTTAAAGCGTTATTAATAATAAGAAAGAAAGCGGCTTTTAATAGCTTTTTAAATAGATTTATAAGCTATTATAATAGTATAAAGCCGCTATATCTACCTTTATTATTATTAATTATAATAATACTTTAATTAACGCTATTAATTATTAATTTCTTTAAGCTTATTATTAATTATATATCTTTTATATAAATATAAATATTATTTTTAATATTAAAAAGAAATAAAAAAAGCTAATATAAGGATTATTAATAATATAAATAATAATAAAAAGTATTTTTAAAAGTATTAAAGCTAAAGATTTTAAAAACTATAATAAAGATTTCGCTTTTTTAAATATACCGGTAAAAAATATAATAATAATACCTTTAAAAGTGCTTAATAATATCCTTTATATCTATATAGCCCTTTTTAACCTTTTTAAATTTATAAAGTACTTTATAAATTATAAAACCTATAATATAGCTTAGTAATAGCTTTAAAAAACCTTTTTAAATTAAATAGCTATTCTTTATTACTTTAAAACTTAATATATTAATAAAGAAAAGAAAATTATTATTAAATAAGCTATATATAAAATTTATAAAACCTTTAATTTCGGCTTATATATAATATTCTTTATAAAGTAACGTGGTTTACCACTATATAAGATAGATTATTACGTAAAACACTTTTTTAATATTACTTCACTTTATATAATAAAAGAATATAATAAATATTTAACTTTATATATAATATATATATTAAATAAACCCTTTTAAATATAAGGTTAAAAGATTTATAATTATATTTTTTTTTAAATTAAATTTTATTTAACTATATTATATTTCTATAATTAAGCTTTATCTCTCTAATTAATTTAAATAAAAGGTAAACTTTCTTAAAAAAGCGTAATAAATAATTAACTTTCTTTTTTTTATTTAACTTATTATTTATCCTTATTTTATAGGCGATAAACTTATTTATTTCTTTAAAATAAACCTTATATATCTTTAAAGTAATAATAAATATATTAATTTACTTAAATAAAGAAGGGTTTTTATTTTTACGCTCCTTTACTTTAATAAAAAAACCTTTTATTTAAGTAAAAATTTATTTATTATAAATAAAGTTTATTTCTATAGCTATTTATAATAAAGCTATTAAATCTATATATTTAAATAATAAAATATAGTGGCCTTACCTAGGTTTTAAACGCGTATAAGTGTTAATTTAAGCTAAATTAATAGTTATCTTAGTTTCGGCTAAATAATTACTTTCGAGTAGTTTTACGAAAAAGGTTATAGTAGTTACTTAGTTTAGTACCGTTACTAGGTGGTCTAGTTAAGCCTATAACGGTTAAGCGAAGGAGGCGGTTTACTTTTAAAGAGCCGTATATATTTAGCTTATTTTATTCCCATTATTTAATAACGGTTTAAAGTATCTTTTAACGGTTTAATTAAAAAGAACTATTTAAGAAATTAAACTACTTATCGGTAGTTAAACTATTTAAAAGAGAAAGAACTATAGTTAAATAGAAAGGTGCGATTTATTATTAAGAGCCGAATATATGCGGCTTAAAGAACCTAAGTTATAACGGTACTATTTTACTAGATAGGTGTATGTTTAAATAAACCTAAAACCTTAATTAAAGTAATAGCGGCTTTTTAATATCGCTTATTTTAAATAACTTAAAGGCTTAAGTTATATAGCGATAGTATTTTTATATATTAGTAGTATTTAACGGCGTTAAATTAGGTTGCTTGCGGCCTATAATAGCTTTAACCTTAACGCACCGGCGCAAATAAGCGCGGCTTAACGTTATAGCTATTAGCGTAAAATGGCGGCTTTTAACTATAAACAGGCTTATAAAAGATTAATAAGTTATTATAAAAAGTTTTATATAGTAAAACCTATTATATTAATTTAAAAGATATATTATACTTTATCCTTTTTAAATACTTATTATTATTTTAATTTAATAAAGAAACTTAAATAAATAAAATAATTAATATATTAAATAAAAGGGCTTTTATTATTCTATATATATATATATTAATATTACTTATTATATAAGGCTATAGCTTAAATATTTCGAATTAAAAAGCTTAAGTTAACGTATAGCTATATATAAAAAACTTTTTTTATTAAATTATAGCTTATACACTCTACTTTAATAGCTAATTAAAATTAATATAAATTTTAATACTATTAGAGTTATATAATATAAAGCTTTTTATTTAAGTTTTAAAGTTATATTTAATTTCTTTATAAAGATATTAATATTTTTATAAATATTAATAAAAAAGAGATATTTACTAATTTATTTTTAATAGCTTTTAAAGTTACTTTCCCTATAATTACTCTATAAAAAGGTATATAATATAATTTATCTTATATAATAATAAATAATATTAAATATCTTTATAAATAATTTAAATTAAACTATAAAATTTACTTTATAGCTTTATTTTATAATACTTTATTATTATATAAAATTATATCGATTTTATTTAATTATTAAAGTATAGTACACGGGCTATAATTCGGCTTAAAAGTTTTTTATATATAGGCTATACGTTAACTTAAGCCTTTTAACTCGAAATATTTAAGCTATAGCCTTATATAACAAGTAATATTAATATATAAATATATAGAATAATAGAAGCCTTTTTATTTAATATATATATTATATATAAAATTAAATATATTTTATATATTTTAACTTTATAAAGTAAAGAAATTGTAAAAAAGTGTTTTATATAGTAATTTATTCTATATAGTGGTAAACCACGTTATATATATTAAAAGGTTAAAGTATATTTAAGCTATAAGATAAGTAATATTTTATATTTTATTAAAGCTATTTATAAGGTTTTTAAGGATATAGCTTATAACTTTTATTTTAAGAAAGCTTATTAAAAGATAATATTATTTAAAAAGTTTAATAAATAAAAGTAGTTAAAGAAGCTTTCTTTTTAAGTTTTAAGAGTAATGCTTAACCTTTTTATAAAAACTAAGTAATAAGCGTTATATATATTAAAGAGTAAAATGCTATAAAGTAATTATATAGCTTTAAGCTATAAATATACTATTTTTATTTAATATAAATTAATTTATATAAGCTATATAACCGATAAAGAGAAAAATAATTATTCTTTTAAGAAAAACAATATTTATAAAGTATTTTATTTCGATTATAACTTTACTATTAATAATTTACTTTTTATAATACTTTTATTAAAAAAGATTACCGCTATAAAGGATAAACTTTAAAAGATAGCTATATTTATAATAAATAAAAATAATATCTTTATAAGCTATATAAAAGCTATAATAAATAAAAAAATAACTTTAATTATTATAAATCTAAGTAATAAGGTAAGGAATAAGATAAGAGTAATTATAGCTTTTATATAAAAGGTTAATTTAGCTTTTAAATAAAATAATAAAACCCTTAAAGGTTTAATAATAAAGATATTTATAATAATAATATTTAATAATTAGTTATCCGTTATAACTAGTAGCTTATATAAGGGTTTATAAAGTAATTAAACTTATTAACTTAAAAGCGAAAATCTTTTATAATAATATTAATAATAGCTTTATCTTTAAGTAAAAGATTAGCTATTAAAAAATAATATATAATAATAAGGAAAATTATTAATTAGTTGCTATAAATAAATTTAATTATTAAAGATATTACTAGCGGTAATAATAATAACAATAACGATAGCGATAAAAAGGTTTCAAGCTTTATTATAATATATATAAATTAAATAAGTAAAAATATTATAAAATAATATATAAGAAAATTATAAAGCGATAAAAATTTTCTTTATAATAGCCGATATAATTAAATTAATATTATATATATAAATTAAGTAGTAAGTGTAAATTTATATATATTAAGGGTATATAAGGTGTGTACCCTCCGATTTTAGGTATGTAAATCTTTGTTTTCTTAATTTTCTATATTGGCCCTGCCTTTCCTAATCCTATACCGAATAGAAAAATAATGGCTAAAACCTATAAAGTTAGACCCGACCAATTATTGGAATAAATATCTTGTTGGGGCTGTCTTTTCCATGGTAGTCCAACTCTACATTTGCATACCAAATTAAACACTCTGATATAATGAACGAATCTCTCGGTTCACTTGCGTCACTTCCAGATGTCCTTGAGTATCCACTTGAACTGGCATCCCATGGCAAACAAATGAGGATTTAATCGTGGCATTTGGTACATAATTGCCTTCTCTCATTTGGATTTTAACAAGGCATGAGCACGTTGCACGCGCAAATATCTGGATGCTCCAATCCAGGCCCCTCGTTTTTCGCTAATACTCGTATTATTGCGGTCACGCGTTTCTCGTTCTTGTTCCGGCTGCTTCGGAAATGGAAAGCATGTTTCGGTCTGAAGAAGCTCCGAGGCCGTTGAAGTGGTAGCCCACGGAGTGAGGGGCATCAAAATCCGCCATTGCTTGAAGAATCGCGGTGGCGCTTGCCGCCAGAGACATATCCCTAGTTGTGTAGCTGCAGTGTACAGCATGACCGCCTGGGTACAGTAGTCGGTCATATTCGTGCATCATCATGCATCATCGCCTTGGCGCTTGTTCTCATAGGCACCAATCCATTGATCCTGGGTGCTGACAAACGCGTCTCGTGTAGCGTACGTGGCGGACACCTTTCGAGAGTCGACAAACTGTATCTAGGCAGCTAATTAACCACATGGGCAAATATGAACACAGTCTTCTTTCCATCTATTACTTTTTATTGAACTAGAGTCCTCGCTACGACCCAGCGGATCGTCTAAGGTGGAAGCGCAAACTTAGTTCAACGTTAGAAAACACGAACCAGTGAGGACTTACTTCGCTAAAGCCAATCAATCATGGAGCAATTGGATAAGATACTCGAGGATCACGCTGCATCGGGGCGGGATACCAGCGATAAACTTCTCGGAGTCTCCTTCATGGTTGTGGACGAGAAAGGTGAGTAGACACACTTGTCCCGGATGGACCCTGCGACGTCTGGTCTCGACCTTCTACTCATGCACGTTGGTGCCGCTTCAAGATGTTCTTTATGAGGGCTCAGCTGGCAGAATCGACCACCATGATGAAGCAGCCAGGTACACGCCGGATACTTTCACATATGTGGCCTCACTGACCAAGCTCCCAACTGCCATATGCCTGCTGCAACTCGTCGAGCGCGGTCAAATCACCCTCGACGAAGACCTGAGGCCACGCCTTCCCTTCTTGTCCGAGGTGCAAATCCTTCGTGGATTTGATGGAGACGGTCAGCCCATATTGGAACATAACCACCGCCCAATCACCCTCTGGCACCTTTTGACGCACACTTCCGGCCTGACCTACGACACCCCCTCGGAACCACTCATGAAGTGGCGTCAGGCTGTTGGCCTGCACAAGGTCAATCTAACGTGGACGGAAGAGGGCTTCTCGACGCCCCTCTTGTTCGAGCCTGGAACGCAGTGGTTATATGGCACGGGGGTCGACTGGGCTGGACAGCTGCTCGAGAAGGTAACCGGGCAGACCCTGGGGGACTACATGACGCAAAATATCTTTTCCGAGCTAGAGATGCGCGACACCTGTTTCCGACCAAGGCTGTTAAGCGACCAAGAGGAGCGAGCAGCTCGCACGGCTAGGTTTTCCTTCCGCTCTGCGGGTGGTACCCTGGAAGCGGGACCATCGCCACTGCCAGATGACCACCCTCTAGAAAGTGGCGGCGCGGGGTTGCTTACAACCACAAGAGACTATTCAAAACTGCTCCGAGCAGTGCTGCAGGGCAAGCTACTCAGTCAAGACGGGATGGAGATGCTGTTCAGGCCGCAACTGGGCGAAGGGCTGCAGAAGGACTTGATGGACAAAATAGCAAGCGCGCGGGAAGGCTATGCCCCCGAGTACCCAATTGGTGCGCCTGCTAACTTTGCTTTTGGTGGCATGTTGAACCTAGAGGATATCCCTGGCAAGAGAAACGCAGGAAGCATGATGTGGAGTGGCATGGCCAACTCTCATTGGGTAAGTCGATTCTGACAATCCTTTGATATCACTCCGAGGACCAATATCTGTCATGGATGTTTCCTGATGCCTTCTCAGTGGATCGATCCCTCTACTGGCGTCGCGGGCGTCATGGTAGTCACATTGCTTCCGTATGCGGACCGCGTCGTCGCCGACGTATACTCGAAGCTAGAAGCCACGGTGTATAACGACCTGCTATCTGAGTAACTTCCTATCCCTTGGATGGAACAGAGACACTATGGCAGGCGCATGAAACGTTGATTGCCAAGCTGTTGGTGGTGATCTCAGAGGCGTTTCAAAGTTTTATTCTCGGGTTAGGAGGCTAGAAGCGTCATCATGGTGCTGCAAGGTGATTCCAGCGACATGACATGCTTCTTATTCAGAGATCTTGAATAAAACCTTCTACTCGAATCTGTTTTTGACTGCAAAAAAATCCCGGAGACAAACTCTTGACCCAGCGTGCTACACGCTGTAGTAACTTTCCCATGTATACTATCACTGATCTAACATTCGAATGTTTAAGAGGCTTTTCATATGGCATGACTTGAATCATTATTGGAAGCTCTACTGTTTATGTGCAAGCGTACTGAGACACCAACCCCAAATTATATAATTTATATGTACTTTGGTACTTTAACACGTGTACGTGGTGGGTTTCAATGTTTACTCAATGAATCTGTTCCACATCCGCAAGGTGTATTCAGGGTTAGGGCACGCGTATTGGCCCAAATCGTGGTGACCAAACGAATGATTGCCTGGCGTGCGTATTTCGCATTTCTGCTCCGCATCCACGTTCGGGGGCCCAGGCATCACAAGCAACATCGGTGCCAGTCACAGCGCCACCTCGGATAGGGTAGCAACCAAGTGATTTCTGACCGTGTGTTTTCTCCTTCCAATTCGGAACGTGAATCACCAGAATGGCGACCCTCAAAACGAAGGACGGAAGTCGGTTAGAGGAGAATCGGCATGACGTGTCGACATCTCTGAACTATTATCCCGTCGACGCCGGGCCCCCGATACCTGTCATAATAGGCGGGTGAGTCCTACCTCTCCTCCTAAACCCCTTGCTACCAACATTGAGCACAGCCGCATCAACACACATTTCAGTACTGATAGTGGCGGGCCCAATGAAGCAAAAGCGTCACTAATGAGCGACCATCTGTGTCAATTGATGTTGTTGTACACGACATCACTGGTCATGAAGACGAGTATGACCTCGACAAGAATGGTTTTCAGTTTGTCCACCATATCAGTCAAGAGAAAAAGTTTGACGAGGAAGCGCGAATCACCAGCGTGTATTACGCTGAAGTGGAACGGCTCTTGAAGGATGCGTGAGTCCTGCCTCAAGAGGGAATGCAGCGACTTTTGACCGTGATATTAACCACGGTCTATGATGCAGAACAGGTGCCTCCCGTGTCGTTGTATTCAATCACAGAGTGCGTCGAGGGCCCTCGGATTGGAATAACGCCGGCCTGAACAATCGCTTAAATGCGGGACCGCTGTTCAAAGTTCACATAGACCAGTCGTATGATGGCGCAGAACTACAACTACAAAATATTCTGCCAGATGAAGCCGATGAGCTGGTCAAAGAGAGATATCAGATAATAAATGTTCGTATTTCTAAATCCGTCTCAGCATATGCGACTCGATTAACTGATCGTCTACAATTGGGCCGTAGGTATGGCGACCTATACAAACGGTGCTTCGAGATCCTCTGGCAATCGCAGACGCGAGTACTGTCTCGGATGTCGATCTTGTTCCAGCTAGTATCATCAAACCAAACTCAAGATCCGAGACATGGGCCGTTAAACCAAATCCGGTTCATAGGTGGTTTTATAAATACAAACATGAGCCGGACGAGGTTGTCCTCATCAAGTGCTTCGACTCTAGTACGTCAGTGGCAAGGCGTTCGCCTCATACCGCTTTCAAGCATCGGGAACACGAAGAGGGTCCGAGCAGGAAGAGCATCGAAGTACGAGCTCTGGTCTTCTATGGCTAATTTCATGAATCAGATACAGGTTCATTCTGATGGGAAATGTGAGCGTTGGCCCCATTCATGTTTGGACTGAAGTAGTTAGTTGTGTATTTACCTACCATTTGTTTCAAGCTGAGGTTCAATATAGGTTGTGCTTTGATCGACACAATCAAGTACAATTTAATATCTGACTGAGTCGTGGTTCGTATGCTCCCTCGTGGGATTGTGCCATGTACTCGCAAGCCCAGGCTCCGTCTCGTTTTACACTACTTAGTTAGTGCAGGGCCATGCTGCTATCGACTCTGTTGGGCATCACAACCACCCTATATATACAGTTGGGGCAAGTAGCATGTCGAATATTCATGAACTATGATTTTGCATTGAAGAGACGCGAAAGCGTGAAGATTATAGCGATGCTTCTGCTGTGAGACCGTCCAAAGATGTCAGCTGAAGTCAAGGGTGATACAGGCGGAAATGATGGTTGCTATATGGCCACAATCTATTAACATCTGGTCAGTCAAGGTTGTATGCAAAGATCTCATTAACCACCCATTGCTTGATCACCATGAAAACATCTACAGTAGCGGAAGATAGACGGCTGCAGCAAGATACACGGTCCTCGCTTCAGTGGACGTGTAAGGAAACCCGCTTCACGTCTATTACAGCCTTTCCCGGTACCTAGGTGCGAAGGTTGGAAGCTCATCAATTGATAATGGGCAAAATCCAAGGCCCTCATTTGCCATCAAGGTGGAATCCCACATTTTCACCAGTAATGCGTACTGATTACCCTAGGGTAGCATGGAAAAACCCCTCACTGGAGTGAGGAAGCATAATTGGGCACGATTACCTTCGAGGAGACCCACAAGCCAGCTCTCAAAAGCCGTTGTATGATCGCAAAGAAGAGCATTGTGTAGATTTTCGAAGGCTACAGATGTCAGCATCGGCCGTGAATGGCTGCAAATTTAGCACTACCGGCATGCAGAAGCCAGCGCTTCTCTGTGACGAGGCTGACAAGATATACCATACGGGACAGATTTTTGTGTGCGTCGACTTTCCAGTACCGAATATAGGAATGCAGGAGAAAAGTTGTCTTTGGCACATTAGCTTATTGGTGGCCAAGGGCTCAATAATTCCGCACGAGAAGCTAACCACCTGTAGACTTGCATCACCATCAATCCTCTCCATTTCCTGAGAAAACTTGTCTTCTCTCGTTCAGTATGACACAAAGTTATATGGCACGCAATTACCAGGGCTGCTTCGTTCTCGAGACATTCCCGCATTCTTCAATGCCTTCTAGACCATCTTTACAACATTGCTAGAACTCCTGGTTGCCACAATCGTGTCAACGGACCTTTTGTTCCATATACCGGGTCCTCTTTGGGCATTGCGACGTCTTGGAGACTTTTCCTGAAATTATTTGCAGGTTCTTTTCCGAGCTCATTCGTCCATCGGGGACACCCCTGCCTCCCCCGTCAGCTTGAGGTACAAATTACACTAATAGGTGGCAGTCTCCATTAATTGAATTGGAAGTATTTGAGTTTTCGAGAGAGAGAAACAAGAGAATCATTGTGAGAAAGATGACAGTTCAATAATGAAAGAAATAAAACGTGTTGATCGAGATGCCACAGAGCGTTGTATAGCATGACCGCTGCGACGGCGAGAATATCTATTCACTCACTTCTGGGTAGACGCCAATGTAGCGATAGTCGGAAGTGCTTTCCAGAGATGAGTGTGCAGTGCCAGCTGGCAATACGAGAACGTCGCCTGCTCTCACTGATACTTCTATTGCATCCTCCAGATCTGCTTTTATTCTGCCCAACAATAGCTTGGAGTCGCCTCGAAAGATGCCTGTCGGAAGCTCAGAAGTGAGTATGATCAACGAAAGCGCAAAACTTTAATGAGGTGAAATCTACGTGTCAAGCTAAAGTGTCCGAGGCTGGGTCAGCGCTGCTTACCATAGCATTCATGACTGTTTGGATGAAAATGTCGAATATCAATGTGGCCCCATGTGCCCTTTACCGGGGTTAGAATTGTAGAGAAGGCAAAGCTGTTATCACAGACAGACTGGTGAGACGCACCCGCTTTTCCCATCCATGAGAAGTGAGAAATCTTGTAGCCGTCTCCTCCGTTCGAGGATGGGGTAGCACGTTCTGATAGTGTAAGACAGGCAAATTGCTATTAGGTACATCTGGGGCTGGAGTAAGGAAGTAACACCTGACTGTGGAAGACATGATGCTTTTGCTTGTTCGATGGAATCTGGAAGAGCTCTGTACAGGAGTCCGAGACATTGTCCTTATGTCGAAGTCGATTGTCGATCCTGATATCAGCCCCAGGCCGGCGCGGAGCCCGGGCCGCCTCCGGATGAGCCCCCACCCCCCATTAATCACCAAATCACAGGTGTATCAACCACCAGCGGTGACACTTCGAAACCTGCGTGATCCAACAAGCTTTGAATCATTGCCAAGCTGGAGGGTTTCCCATCGTCTACTTGGTGGCATGGCTTGTCAAAAAATAAAAATTCTGTCAAGTTGCTCTCTGAAGACGCCACACGCTACCACGTATCCAGCACCTTGGTATCGACATTGTAACCGTTTTGTACCGTCTTTAATACGCAAAGAAATGTCTGGTTTGTTCTCAAGCGCCACGAGACTGACTCCGATGGCCAGAAGAAAGAGTTGGACAGCATGGTCCGTCCTGATGTGGCCAATGGTAGCGTATTGGAGATTGAGACCATGGGTCACACGCCCGGAGGGAATAATGAGCGAGCTGTATGTCAGGCCATCGAGACTTTTGGCATGGGAAAATATCAGTGGTCACTGACCGCGTCCTGCGGGTTTGGCTGCTGGCCGTTTTCCATAACAGCAAGGAGCCCAACCCCTTGGCTAAGATCTCGCCGATTCATTGCTGTCGCCGCTTTGGCATGCGCCGCATTTTCTGGAGCCTTTGCATCTGTGAAGACGGAAGCTCAGAATTTAGCATTCTCCTCCATGATTAACTTTTGGCTAAATGCCCTTTACGGAATCGTATACGCGTGAGATAGACCATCGATATAATTGCGGGTTACCTTCGCTAACCCTGCTCCCCAGCTTCACACCTGTAGCTCTGAAGACAGAGAACCGTGGCTTTGGGTGTGGCTTTGTCATGGCCTGTGGTCGCATTGCATCCCTAGTCACCCCTTATTGCTACTTTTGCAGATGTCACTACATCCGCTCCTATCTGGATCTCCTGTGCCATTTATATTATCATTGGGGTTGTTGCAATGTTGTTGCCGTTTGAGGTAGGTATCCTGAATGAGCAGTGAGCGCTATCGACATGAATACATGGTATTGGTCGTTGTCAGCTGCGACAAGAAAGAAGGGTAAGAGGCCAGCATGCGCAATTACTCGCAGTGGAAGTGTGATTGCTGCGAGCAAGACTGTCACTTTGAAATAGAGCAGAGGACCTTCCTTTGGCCCTCGGGGTTCTATAATGTTAGATGTTGCCTGTTGATATTTTTTTTTGGCCGATGTACCTTCCTTTCTTCTCCTTTTCTTTTTCAGAAAAGATAAAAAAAAAGAAAGAACAAGAACAATATTTTTGTCTGTACTCAGAGCAACCTGACAGTTATCGCCAGAAAGGCAAAAGCTGAAAAGTTTGCAGAATTCTACATATACATATTTCTTCTCCCAATGCATCTCACTTGACCAGAGTGTAGTGTGTTTGGCTACAAGAAGTAAGGGTGAGGAGTAGATTTGTACAGGGGGAGAATATATCATTTGTGATGAATTGGAATATGTCTATAAGATACATGTAGCTTGCTTAGGTGTATGATAAGGATGCAATTTGCCTTTGTTCTTTTTGCTACTGTGAATTCCGGCAATTCGGAATTGGGTCTATCTCACACTCTACTAGAATCCTCAAACAAAGGGGCATGCTTCCGAATGTAGAAGCTTATGTCACATCCTCTGCGGGGAATCGTTGCTGTTGTAACACGGCTGTCACTCTCATCCAAGCCGAGAGGATCGATAGAGGGGTCTTCAACCCATGATATGCCCGTTCCCCAGTAACTGAATCGGTTTTGCTCAGTGAATTCCCATTCATAATCCTCCCACCGATCCTCTGCCAGAGTTTGGATGTAGTGCAGCGAGCTCCCAGGCCATAATGCAGTGACTTTTCCGTTCGTTTTGACTGGGGAGCAAAGTGAGAGGGTCAGCGAAGCATCAAAGTATCGCAAGAATCGCAAGAATCATGGTGCCTTACACCAACTATGACAGGACCCGGTCCACACCATGTCTTGCATATATGTATGAGTGTGATTAACGAAGTCGACCTGGGCTTCTTTTCTCACATCAAAAGACTTAACTCTCTGTCTCAGCACTTTTCTCAACAGACGAATGAAGTAGTCGCTTGTTGCCTCGAGAGAACCTCAAGCTCTGGATTAGCAGTGGATTGGGTTTTGTTTGCGCCATCACGTGGACTCACCCATCAGGCTACCGTTGGATATTGGCGTGTTAGGCCCGAGAAAGGTGAAATAATTGGGGAAACCTGACACGCCAATTCCCATGTACGAAGTCGGATCAGAATGCCACATTTCCTGTAAGTTGAGACCACCACGGCCAATGATAGGGAATCGAGGTTTAAAAGTGGTATCGAAGCCAGTGGCGGCGATGAGGATGTCGGCCGGGTGCTCGATACCTTCGGATACCACGACACCAGCCGCCGTGATCTCTTCAATAGAGTCAAAGATCGCCCGAACATTTGGCTTTTGTAAAGCAACAATGTACTCCTCACCAGGATTGATCCGTCTACACCCAGCTTCGAATGATGGAATCAATTGTTTTTGTAGATCCTTATCTGGGATGAGTTCCTTCATCCGTGACTCGAATTGAGCTCTCAATTTTCTCTGCTCGGGACTCTTCTTGAAGAAGGCGAGGAAGTTGCCATTGCTAGGGTGCGTGATGTCAGCCGTTAAGCTCTCAAAGAGTTGGCGTCCACAAGCTACCCAAGGATGCACGCACAAGTGACTCTCAAGCTCCTTGCGAGTCTCGAGGTAAGCATCCTCGTCATTGGTGAAATGCGCCTTGTCCTGCATGCTATAAGCAGGATTGAGGTTTTCGGGATCAGTCGCAGTGAGCCCAGCAGGTGCGGTTATCCATGACGGCGTTCGGATGTAAACATCGACGTGACTGCATAGTGGTTGGATTTGGGGCAGGAGTTGAACTGCGCTCGCACCGGCACCAATGACGGCGACCCTTTTCCCATCGAGCTTTACTGTGGGATCCCAGCTTGCGGTGTGAAGCTGCTGGCCCGCGAAGCTTGAGAAGCCCTTTATGCTGGGAAGTTTAGGGTGATTGAGGATACCACCTGCGTTGACCAGAATCTCGGATTCGATCTCGTCTGTGCGTCCCTCAATCTTGATATTCCATTTCCCTGAAGCCTCGGACCACCTCGCCTCAACAACCTTACTATTGAAGTGGATGGATTTATCAAGCTCATGAATAGCCGCAAAACTTTTCAAATAGGCCTGTATCTCGTTGGATGATGCGTAGCTAGGCATGAGGCTCGATCAGTCAGGAAACAACTTTGGAAGCTCTTCAATGTTGCGCAAGTGCATGGGCCGCGAAGTCTTCCTAACACCACACTTACAACTTTGACCATGATGGATTTGGCGCAAACGGGTACTGATATATGTGACTTGGAACGTCACAAGCACAACCTGAGAGGACTCTCAGCCAAATAGCAGGGCGTGAATATCTCTTGATCGGGGCTATGCTGCGGGTGCTATCAACTGTAAAAGGAACGAACCTGGATATTTGTTCTCAAACCAAGTTCCACCTACTTCAGGTGACTTCTCGTAAATTGAGAATGTGACACGATCAGTCAAGTGAACGCGGAGTTTGTATGCTGTGCCGTTATCGACTGATCAGTAGAGTGAACCAGGGTGGGAGATAATTTGGCATAGCTGGGCCGGTCCTGATGAACTGGTCGTGCGTACCCATCAACAAGCCCGACACACTGAGGCACAATGTCAGCTTGAGGTGTTGCTTTTTTTGGTGGCACATTGAGAACTGACCCTGCACCAATGATGGTACACCGTAGTTGGCCGCCCCTGGGGTGGCATTCACCACTCGGTTCGCGGACCTTGTTCGGAAGCATCATTGGACTCCCACCTGAATTGGTTGAGGTGAGATAGATCCGGAAAAGTGAACTGATGTGAGTAGAATTGACAGACAAGCAGGCCTGGAAATTCTCAAGATCTCAGCTGCTGGCCTGCCAACCCACCCACAGATGCAAGTACCTAAGTAAGCGAGACAAGTCCAGCCTAGGACATCTCAAGCTCCAGCCCCTTGGTGTCCGGCGGACGGACCGCTTTCCGGCTCACATCGGGGAGCAAATCACAAGAACCCGATTATGAACCGGATTCTCGAGTCGCTGTGACTGCAGGGTTGATGTCCTCCACAAAAGTAGAGAGTCAAGTCCTTGCAGATGATGTAGGTAGCCGGAATGACACAAATTCGAGCAAATTTGGGCAGCCATTTCTAGCAAAGGCCATCACGCCACGGCAGGAGAGGTACCTAGTACTTAGGTAAAAGGTAAAATATCATACATGAATTATTCTATAGGTATCAAAAAATAAGACTTGACCTGAGAGAGCATGTTGTTGCCCGGCAGTATTACTTCTATTCATTTAGTCATTTTGGTTCGACCTGAGGCCCCCCCCTCCCCCCGACAAAATTTCGCCTGTTCGTCTGCGGCCAGCCTCTTCAATGGTGGGCCCCCTCTGCTGCCATCCACAACCTTCATCTTTTTTTCACTGGCGGAAGTTTCCCGGCATCAGCGTCCCTTTTTGCCGCACGTTGTCTGGAGCTTTATTCTCGAAGCAGTCCACAATATAAGCCCCTATGACCGGCAGAAATTTGAATGCACTATGGCGGTGTGCCCAAGTCAGTGATACATTCAGGAACTTGTAAGACTCTTTAAGCCAGATAAGATAGAACTCACTGTCCAACTCCACCTGTGGTAATGAACAGTCCTTCGATGTCAGGATGCTGATCGATTATGAAATCTCCTTCTGGTGTAACCGTGTCCCAGCACAGTCGTCGGTTCATCCACGGATGATCTGCAAAGTCAGGCAGGAATTGTTGGAGACCCTCTCGAGGAGCCTGTTTGTCCAGGCCCCGGTGCACAAGATGACCTGGTCGGCTACAACATGGTCACCAGAAGCCACGTCGACTCCGACAACTTTCTTTGCCCCAACTTTGCTCTTATATCTCAAAGAGATGACAGTACCGCGGGGCCCGCTGACGAACGACACGCCCGCGTTGCTGCATTCAGCCGCGAGCCTTTGGATGGCTGCGTCCGCGTTCGCCCGACCACCATCCGGGTTGTGGACCACACACAAGCCGTCCAACCTGGCTTGCATAGAAGACTAAATTTGACGAACGTCATATGCATCGGAGTAATTGTCCAAAACCACGCCAAGTGCTTGATTGACCTCTAAGCGTTTGTCAAGGTAGGAATGGCCGCTACGCTCGCCGAGCATCACAAACCCCGTCTCGTTGGAGTATCCACGAAAGATGCCTTCTCACCATGATCTATAAGCTTCGCATGCCATTCGGTGGTATAGCTCGTCTGCGTAGTCTGTCCGGATCACCCTCGAAATGCCCACACTGCTGCCATCTTTGACAGGAGGGTGGCATCGATCCGCGACTACGATGTTTTGGTATCCACGTAACTTGAGCTCCAGAGCTGTTGAAAGGCCAAAAAACACCTGCTCCAACAATGAGCAGGTGGTTGTCCTTGTTGGACCGCATGGCTCGGGACTAGTTCTCGCCGTTGTCACATTGTAGCGGGTACAAGAATAGAGAGGGTACTTGGTCACAGGGAGTCTTCCGTATCTTCGCAGCTGGCTCGCGCCGTGAAAAAGGGGACAAGAGATACGACTGCTCGCTGATCCCCCATGGCGGCCGCCCAAGTAGTACACGGGCCGTTCGGACCCGGGCCGACCTCCGTCCCCACTGTAACCAAATGTGGGTGTATCATGAGGAGGATATCTAGGATTGATTACGAACGACAACCAGGTCAGACTCAATGCCGACTGGAACCATTCAAAAGAACAATTATATGTGATATTGGCCTTATTGCTGGACCACCACCACACTACCGCCGAGCCTAGTGATTCAGCGTCTGCGTCAAAGCAGACAGATCGGCCCCATCTACCTCAATCATTCCAGTTGCCCAGATTGTTTTTGCCTTTGGTATCGGTGCAGAACAAAGCGTACGGTGAAGAAATTCGTTTGGTAGCCCAAGATGAATGGATGGTTAGGGTTCCGGAAGGCTCCCGCGGAGAGGTCCTCGGACCAGACGCCCACTTCAGCCTTGCCGTCCATTTGGTACAGATCTCCAGAGCTGTACGAATTGGAGAGAAGGGCCATCTTCTCCCGCAAGTGGATGTTGGTCTCCCACCAATTGCGACTTTTGAATGTGGGGGACTTTGTCCGGATCACAGAAGCGGGGTTCCAGTTCTTCTTGATTAAGGACCGAGAAGGAAACATCAATGCTTTCCATAACATCTGCCGTCATCGCGCATACCCGATCATCGAGCGTGATTGCGGGAACTCCAGGATCCTGGCTTGCAAGTATCACGGTATGTCAGACAACATCGTGATATCCGACTTTTGATGTACAAATCATATGGCCCCCATCTGACGAGTCGGACAGGGTGGTCATATAGCTTCAAGGGAGCCTTGGCCAAAGCACCGAAATACCAAGATCTGGACGGTTTTAATAAAGAAGCAAATGGGCTATTTCGTATTCACGTCCACATTGACGGGCTTGGATTTATCTGGGTCAACCTAGATTCGAACACCACTCCAGCCGTCTCATGGAACGAGGATTTCCAGGCTGTTGACTGCCAACCACGGCTGGGGGAGTTTGACTTCAGCGAGTATCATTTCGATCATCAGTGGGAGATGCTCGGGGACTACAATTGGAAGACTTTGGCTGACAACTACAACGAGGTGAGTCAGACAAGGATCCAACACTACATATTAGCCACACTCCGCCTCAACCCCAGTCCCTGGGTACTCAGCTACGTTACTGGAGGCTGACCGTGACTAGTGTTATCATTGCGCTACCGGTCATCCGGGCCTGAATGGTCTCACAGACCTGAACAAATACTGGGTAGAGACGAAGGGTGGCCACATTCAGCATTTCAACACAGACATACCCAATGTTGCTGGGCTGGGGATCTACAGTACCTTTTACTATCCCAACGCATGCATGACAGTCTCGTGAGTATTTAGCTTCGCATAACAGACATGCATAGATGAGCCTGACCATTCTTATTTCTGAAAGCCCGCACTTCTTCTACATTATGCGATGCATTCCAGTCTCAGCCAGCCAAACACAGATGGAATATGAAGTGTATCGACACAGAGACGCGACAGATGAGGAGTTCACATACATCAGCGAGACTTTCAAACGGATTTTGAAGGAGGACAAAGATCTTTGCAATGCTGCTCAGAAGAACCTCAATGGGAGCGTTTTCGTGAACGGAGAGCTTCACCCCACGGCGGAAAAGGTAAGTCGATGGCGCATGCCGGCAACAGAAGACATATTCCTACAGGAACTAACAAGTTATACGACAAAAGGGTCCGTTATATTTCCAGAAAGTCACACGAGATCTGGTCAAGGCCCACCATGACAAGGAAGGAAAGTTGGGCAGGGATATTTGGCCCGCAACATCACAGTACAAGTTGGCGGAAAAGACCCGGGAGGACATAGAGTTTTGCGAGCAGCTCAAGTGCTCGGCTTCAGAAGACTTGGCGTGGTAGTGCCAATTGGAATGGAAACATAGTCCATCCAGCGTTGAAAGGACAGACAAATCGCAGGCAGTGGGTGGCAATTGAGGTATCCCGGCAATGATTCGAGGGCCTCGCTTAATTAATGTGCCAGTTTTGCGATTATTGGGTAGGTCGGAGATCCGCTGTAGTCCAATT
The DNA here is from genome assembly GCA_023242295.1 of Diaporthe ilicicola. Taxonomy (NCBI): domain Eukaryota; kingdom Fungi; phylum Ascomycota; class Sordariomycetes; order Diaporthales; family Diaporthaceae; genus Diaporthe; species Diaporthe ilicicola. The sequence continues at coordinate 36,005 of JALPVH010000292.1, read as the reverse complement.
CCTTATGAATTCAAAGTCCCATTCCTTTCATTTCCATTTATGTTACGACGCCCAAGTCCAGCCACGCATCAATCGTCCTGTTGTAAGCATCAGCTCCAAGGAAAAAGTTTTGTTGGCCGTGAGTTACGCCCATGGCCTCCAGAAATGTTGGCGATGTTTCCCTTGGAGCCACATCCCGAGCAGAGATGGGCCCTTGAAGGGGAGAAATCGAGTCCAGCAGGGTTACATCTTGTCCTGGAGCATGAAGGGGCGTCTCCTTAAGAACAGTCTTATGACCAGCGATGCCTTCAGACCCGATCAAGTCGAACTCTGTTCCGATGTCTTGGGCCGCCATTTCCGGGGTTGACGAGCTTGGTAGAAGAGAGTCTCCGAAGACCGAGGAAAGATTCTCAGACAAGCTGGAGGATCCGGCCTTCTCGTAAACCAATATCTCCCAGAGCAGCGCTGCGTCAATCGACCAGGTCTGCGCTTTACGGCCTTCCGGCGGGTGGTCATCCTCCTGGGACACGGAAGCGTCTACCACCACCACGATACTTTGTTGAAGCCTCTGCAACTTTTCGACCTGGGAAACGTATCACTTCAATCAGCAAGCGGGTTCTACTCGAACGTAGCCGCGGAAGCATACCGTGACGCCTATGTTAGGCCAAACACGCCCCAGTTTTCGCAAGAACGACATGCATTTCTCAAACCCACTCTGGGCTCTCGCTCGAAGTGTATCATTCCGCACGAAGCTATGCTGAAGCTGGATTGTCGCGATGATAGCAACGCACTGGCCCAATATAGGGTCCGAGACCTGGAAAGACTTGCTTTCAAGTAGATCAAGGAAGTAGATGATCCAGCCGGCATGGCGCATAATCTGTTCAAAGGACTGCTGGATGAAAGATTGCGGCATCGTGTGACGGAAGTTTCGAAGCCTCATCGAAAGCAAGAAGGGGTGATTCAGTAGACACGGGATTGCAGCATAGATGAATTGCCCGAAAAGCCATGGTCCCCAGTAGCCCCGTTGCTCGTGCAACTCGGCAGGCTCACGGTCCTGAAAATCCTTGTTTTCGTGCCAGCGGTACTTAGCTGGCACCCGGCTATCGATGTCCAGATGCCGTGACATGATGTGCGAGTAGTCCGACTCTGATTTCCACGGGGGCGGGGTGCTTGGGTCTACCGGACGGGCGGCGTAGCAGCTTGCCATATGCCAGACCTCGGCAATCTGATTTGAGAAGACCAAAATATCATCCCTGTTGTTAATGTTGTCTGAACAAGCAAGTAGTCTTTCGACAGTTAACGGCGAGTCTGGGTTGCTATTGATGGACCTGGGTGAATCCCCAGGGGTCGTCGAGCAGCCTGCACTATGCAAGTTCCTTAATGTGATAAGGCTCTGGACACAGGCGATGAGCTCGTGATTTTGAGCGAGGACTTTGATCTGAGACGGTTTCGTGGACCCAATCAAGTTCTGGACAAGCTGCAAGGCGTAGTCGCAGCTCATGAAGGCCCTCAGAGTCATCCCGCCTGTTATGAAGAACACGGTCAGTTCTCAACTTCGGCCCAAGGGCCACCGGTACAGACCTGTAAAGTAAACCATGCTCAACACGCACAGTGTCTGCAAGGTAGACAGCTGCACCTCGCCCTGTCCTATTCTTTCCATCACAAGTCGGTAAGACATGTCAGCTATGGACTGTGTTCTCTTTGGGTCCTCATTTTGCCTTCTTTCCGCGGAAAACCGGGAACAAAGAGACTGCAGCGCCAAAATGAGCTCTTTGTCTCTTGTTTCCAGCGAGCTGAGAAAGTTGTCTTCTTCAAACAATTCCAGGGGCTGCCGATTACACCATGTCATATACAGCCGCCCATAGTCCTTCGGGTCTTGGGGAGCACTGGGTGATCCACCGATCCTAGCGTTGCGATTAGCACAATAGTCCCAGTGATGCTATCGGTGTTGTCTAGAGTGGGGGTTGCAACCGTGGGACCCGGTTGCAATCGTGGGAACTTCCGATGTATACATGCCATTGCAAATCCGTCTCCAGATGACTGAGGTTTGGAGAAGGCTGAACATCCAAGTCTGGGTCATGAGACTCATCCTGTGCAGATGGAATTTGTTGTGCTATCACTGGGTAGCTGGCTCTACTTTCGAATTCAGGCCTAGGCTCAAGATATCAGAGACGGACGCTGCCAGAGAAGATTTCAACTTGGGCTTTGGTGTCGCGGCTGACCTCAAACACTGGATCAGTTGATCTAGCTTGTTCTCCAGGTGATGCATTCGTTCTTGCTGTGGACGCTGATTAATTTACCATTTATTACGCAGATGGAGCGTCAGAACTTTGCTAACCATTGCGCGGCTAGGTCGGTCATCCTCTCCCGTGGCATATACGCATTCCTGGCCGAGACGAAGGCAATAGGAGCATGCTGGCCGCTCACCGGGGCATTTAGATTTCTTCCGTCTTCACAATTGTTAGTCAAACTGACCACGTGCTTCGAGTATGAGGCCCGTGAATTCATTCTTACATACCGACACGGCTCGCAGGCTTGGCGTGCTCGTTTGGTTGGTCTGTATTCGTCCATAACAAAGAACAAAGTTGGGATGCGATGCGGAATTTCAGGGGCCTAATTTCAGTGCAGCAGTTCTTGCGGATAGCCAGGGAGATCAAGTAGCCTGGCAGGGTGGTGGTAACTTAAGTCTCGGGAGGTTGCCGCGAAGTTGCCTGTCTTATCTCTTTTGATGGCCTTGGCTGGCGTGCGGGGGGTGACACAGCAGGTGGCAGCCGCCCGATTGAGTCACCTGCCAACGAATCAAGGTCACACAAGTGATAAAAGCATCAGGGGTATGGTGGGGTTTAAACCCCGACCTTTTTGAAGGGGGCGGTTATCTAGAGCTTGTTCACTGTGCCCACTCGCCGCATATATACGAAAAGGACTATATATTTACATGTAAGAGAAAGCAGCCCACCCCAAAGACCTGACTCAAGTCTATCCCGGCTCAATTCCAGCTGACTTGATGACAGCCTCACCAGTCAGTGTCCATACCCTTGTTCTCTAGCTCGAAACGGTTGTATTGGAGCGGCGTTTTGGGCGTGTTCACAACCACCAGGCTGGCCTCCTCTCCGCTGGCCACCTCTGCCGACCCAGCGCCGTTGTCAAGAGTCACACAACGCACGGCATTGGCGCCCTTGACGGCCAACGTCACCGTGAAGGACCCCGTTGAGGTGACCCTTGCCTCGACCGACCCACCGAACACTGTCAGGGGAATGATCAAGGATGTTGGCGCCCATGTGGCGTGGCGCACGGGCCGACTTGACGGCGTAGCCATCGCCCGACGCGTCTAGTCTACATTGGCGTAGTTGATGCTGTCCTTTTGCTGCTCAAAGGCGCGCCTGCGCCTGCTTGTGCCCGACGTCGACGTACGCCATGCGCGCCCAGTAGCGGCCCACAAGGTGCCCCGCCATGGCGTTGCCGGCCACGCGTTGCCGGCGACGCGCTGCAGCACACCCTGGGCATGCAGCGGCGTCTCATTGCTGTCGGCCTTGTACTGCACCATCATCTGGTGCAGAGTATCCTTGCCCAGCCCAGCAACTTGGATAGTCATCCAGGTAAGGTCGCCGGCACGTTCCATCTATCGTGTGGCCGATTAAGGCTGATAGGGCTTGGGAAGCACTAGTCAAGGCCCCGGGGGATGGCCACGGCTCCTCCATTGGCACCCCACGAATGGACTAACGGTAATTTAAACCTAAACATCTTTAAGCATAGATCCGCAATGGTATCCCGCAAATCCTGAGTCTACTGTACCTTAGTACCTTAAAAGGCCTTGCGTTGATCTTTCTACTTAAGTAGCCGACACTGTTGATGGTAGTGGAGGCCAAAAAGTCTCAGAATAATTGTGCCCCGACCCCTTTACGTGGTAAAACGCACGAAAGGATATTCCTCGCCCCTACTCTTTGTCTTTCCCTAGATGATAGTTGTCTGTATCAAAGGGACGGTTGGAGCTGGATTCTGGAGCATATTATATTGCAATTTGAAACTGGGTATTAATTCTGGATATGTTGTCATAGGCACTTGTTGTTATTCCTGTTACCGAGAAGAAGCACTGTTGCACCTAGGTAAGTAAAGACCCCCGAGTCAATTCGAAAGGTTTGATGCGCAGGGGCGGATGGTGAGTTGCTAAGAAAACTGCAGCGAAAGCCTCCAGGGCTGTCATGTCTTCCAAAGAGACACTTCTCAATGATATAGTACACGGTAATGTCTTGGGCGGCAATCAAAGTCACACATGGATTCAAAGGAGCGTGGTGAATTGTGAGGAAATGGTTCGTGATTAGACTACGTTCCGCAGATACAATAATAAGTTCGCCGCCAGAGAGTTTACAGTCAAGCTCTTTCGTACCGACCCAATAGGGGAGTTCATGCGAACCACTGTCCAGGAGCCCTCTGCATAAAAAGAAAGAAAGGAACACGACAGGCAAGGTAAAGCTGGCACTGCGACGACTCTAACACTGCAAGAGCATTCTGTGCGATTCAGCCGCTTGGCTGATACTAGTAGCACTGGCCGCATACTAGCTGCTAAAGGACGAGGTCACAGACAGCGTTTAAGTACGGTCAAGCACTGCGACAAGCATCGCGGTAGCCTGAGACTCTCTTCCCACAAGGTCTACACGACGGCTGACCTGAGGCGGCCGCATGCGCAGTAAAATCCTTGGTCTCGCCAGCTGGGAGAATAGTCTGACATAGACGGTTAGCCAGCCAACAAGTTGTGATTCCGGTCCTGCGTCGTGGATACGTTTGGCATCTGAAAAATCGCCTAGCCGCAGATGCGCAGCCGGAGCAACAGCTTTCTTTGATACTTCTGTACAACAGCCCAGGGCGCCACGCAAGCAAGACACCACTGACGATGGGTCCAATGAGGAATGACCGGCTCGACCGGCTGAGTTACACGGTCTCGCCACTCAGCATTGTACGTCAGTATCTCGCGTTTCGCGGCATTGAACACTGAGACTCGTGAGATCGTGTACTGCGCCCTGCTGGAAAAGTTCGTATATCCATGTCCTCCAGCGATGACGATGCTTTTGCTCCAGACACCCACAACCGAGGATTGCTTTGGAGTTTGTCGGATGCATCGTCTTTGGGCATATAGACTCAGCTGCTACTAATTGGCCAACCCCTTCATCAACCGGCAGTCGCTCCCAGCACAAAGAGCCTGTTGCGGAATAGTGCAATGTTGGTATGATTGACGAGAATTGGTATGTTCTGCAACTCGTCGCCAGGTGTCGGCTGCCGTTAAGTAAACTTGCACGTGTTGCAGAGGCTGGATGCCTTTGCGATTGGTGGGGACAGTTCGTTCTCCGTAATGTAGTAGGCCGAACTTAAGTGAAGTGAAGCTAGTTATCTTGTTGCTGGGGAGCGTGTAGAGTTGGCGATAGCATTTTGTATTGTGCGTGATTAGGAGATTGGTAAAGGTTTTGAAAGGAGAGCAAAGGTAAGGCATGCAATGATGGAAGGAACAGCTTGTGAAATATCTCGTAGATGTGCTTAGTGAGATGCGAACTCCTGTTCACTGGTATCACAAGGGATGAGCGGCATTGTCATTTCTACCTCGCTTCTTAGATGTTGTTCGCCATTCTTATACATCCGTATTTGTCATGTGAAATACCCTTTGCAATCAATCTCCGTCGAGGATCCTCTAAGTAAATATCTAGCTATGCAACCAAGAACCTGGAAGCTTCTCAGTCATGTATTAATTTTTCCTTCTATTGTTAGCTTTCTCAAACATATGCGAGTGATTAAAACCTGGGAACCCATAGCTGTATATACGGCCATGAAAAACTCATCCTTGGATGGGCATTGTCTTTGCAAACCCATCTCAGTTTCAATGTCTCGACTTGGATCTTAAATTTCCATTATTCCTCGCTGACTCATGAAATACATTCTATTTGCACCTATACCGGCGCTTTTAATTTATCTGCCTATCCTACCAGACGAATATTCGCCGTTCTTTCCCCGCCGTCACAGGCCGTGCCCACTAAAATCACCAATTTCACCCGAGGACTCGAGGAACCCCTAAAAGATGAAGAACCGGTCGACATGGTAGCTACCAGCCGAGTCACTGCAGCCGTAACCGGCGTTGTCGAGCCTATTCCACTCGAGGGGACACGACTTGATCGAGCCATCTGCGTTCGAAAGGCAGAAGTTCCCAAGTCCGGTTCCGCATCCGGTGAACTGGTACGAGCAGCCGTCATCTGTCGTAAACCAGCCGTCATTGTACGAGCACATGTCCTCGAGGTAGGTGTCCATGTAAATGTAGTCACAGGCGTCCTCTCCAAGCACCCAGACTGCGTTGTTGACGTGACCGTCTGTGTAGTTGGCCACTCCGTGGCCGAATCCCAGAGTAACGTTAGTGGCTTGGGCTAGACTGGCTACACCAAGCACAGTCACGAGGAGGGAAGTGCAAGTTGGCTTCATTGTGATGGCTATGATTGGTTAGGTCCAGTCATTTTATCTCCAAGAAGACTGTGAGCCTCACTGATGATCTTGTCTAGCACGGTACTAGTATGCTTGTCTTGGGCGGGAAGAGATGAACGAACAGCTCTTGAGGGCTGTAAAAGGCTGTGATTGTTGTTGGCGTAAATTATATGAAAGGGCAGTGTATGTGATCATGGCCTCATATTTATATACCGATATCGTGCTTACAGGCATTCCCGACGCCACATCCGTAGGCCGTAGGCGAGGGCTTACATGTGTCTTCGGGAAACGAGATTTTACAAAGTGTCTTACTCCGGAGAAACCTGGCTGTAGATGCACTTTGATGGTTTCGGGAACTGGATTACGGGTGGCGTATCTTATGTTCTTCAAGTCTCACCGTCTAGTCGAGACAAATTAGCAATTTGAACCGGCAGTGAGCCGTCAGCACTGGTTCCAATTATAGCTCTATATTCACATTCCTCTCCACCTGCTCCGCGATTTAACAGCGAAGGCAAGGAAAAAGTTCATGGGGCCAGGAAGATTAGCGATGTCCGGAAAACCCAACAGCAGGGTAGCAAGCATGAGAGCCCATGGCCTCGGGATTACCAACCACATTGTTTCGGAGCTTTGAGGCCATTATCGATGATGATGGCCGGTGTGTTACCGTAGGACTTTAGCGGCTGACAACAGCAAGTTACCACACCGGCCTGATGGACTTCCACAAGCTGACAGTGTTTATCGACCATTGCTTCCGCTGTTCGAGGCCATAGGTGTCTGTTTTGCGCATGCCAGGCGTGTTGAGACGGATTGGCAGAATAGAACGGGGCAGAGCGGACGGGCTAGCAGGCGCGGCCGACGTGCGCAGCGGTGTGATATGTCCTTTGATGTGATCTCTCCTCTTGGCCGCAGGCATCTGTAGTTCGGCATCTCGCCGGTATTCCTTGCCTTCTCAAGCCGCCTTTTCTCGGTGAAACAAAGCGGCCGTTTCTCAGGCCAGCCAAGACTGAACACATGCCCCATCGTTTGGGCTAGCCATAGATTGGCTCAAGACTGGCGGCTGTAATAGTCATTATCGCGTCATTACTAGATCAGTGATACTGTCCACCGCAGCCAGTTTCTTCCTCATCCCAGTCTCGCGATACCAAAGTTCTATGTGCCCCAGGGTGGCCTCCCGTGGAGCCTCGGCCAATTCCTGCAGCTCTGCATGGAAGAAATATCGGGCCATGATACTGTGTGATCACTGTGCCCGTCACACATGTTGGATCTGTTGCCCAATAGGGCGAGGCCGTGTGTACCCTGTACCAAACAAGGTGATGCGCCGAGCCGACTTGTGGGCCAGTCCAGGATTCCAGGTTTGTTGTTAGCAACGAGTCAGGGTTTCATGGAGGCAAACCCGGAAATAATGCCCCTATTGTCCGCAATCTTGATTTTTGAAGGAAAATCTGTGTAAAACCCCATCTCCGACGTGCAAACCAAGCTGGCAACTGATCGTCAACTTTACTTAAACTTGCCATTCGTTTACTTGCTTGCACCACATCCACGTGCGACTTTAGCTGATCGTCGCTCCACATTCTTTTGAACAAGATGCAGTACCACATTGCAAACTACGCCGCTTTGGCTGCTTCTCTGGTGACCCTTACCCAGGCAGTGGACAACGTCACCGTGCCGAGCACTATTGCCGCCGGAACGAGCTTCCAAGTGACCGTCGACGAAATTGATAGCACCGACAAGTATCGGGTATACTTGGCGGCAGCCCTTGGAGGCGATACCGGGCCGACCTGTACGTTTAACAGATGACAATCCGGCGAGACCACATATCATTGCTTGAGCGGACCAGATACTGACGCGACAACACATGTAGGCTGGCTCGCCAACTCGACAAATCTCTCTTCTTCCAGCAACTTCACCATCCCGGCAGAAGTTGGCCCTTCGGCTAGCTACTACTCAATCGGAGTTGGCGACGTCGACGGCGATGCAGATGACATTACCTACAGCAATAAGTTCAGCTTCACCGGTGGCACCGCCAACTACACCGAGTATGAGACACACCTCGACGGATCCCCCTTCTGGGACGCGGACGACCTTCCTTGCACCGCATACCCATGCGCCAGGGATTGCGCTGATGCGAGCTATCCAGACGACTTGACCAACGGGGATGCCTATGACACCATGAAAGAGTGTATTAATAAATGCCCTGGTGTAACCGAGACGTCGCAGACGTCGCCCGCCGCCGCCACTTCGAGTTCAGCAAGCACCAGCACATCAACTTCTTCATCTTCCTCTAGTGACGCGAACGGTTCGAGTGATGCCGGTAGCAGCGACAAGAGCGGGGCGCCTACGGCAGCTGTGCAGCAGGTCATGGTCGTGGGCTTGGCCACTGTTGCTGGTTTTGCGATACTGGTCTTGTGAGAGCTAGACACAACAAAGTCGACCTCGCAGCTGTTGGCCACTCATTTATCAGTCTTCGCGGAGCTAGAGTAGGCATCGTTCTCCGTTGCACACCGTTCAGAGCAGAAGAGGCAGATCGCCATGATAATCTCGACATCGCGAGTCGAGAGATGCGCATTAGCTTATCATTATCGTCGAAAACTCCTTCGCGAGCTGCATTGTCTGTGATAACATCGGGAATGGGATAGCCGGGGTTAGCATTAATGGTAGAGATAAGAGGAACGCAGACTTTTAATAATATTATATGAGCTAGAAGTAACGTTTTCCATTACACGCAACGAAATCACTTGTAAGGCTAGTTAGCTATAGGCTTAATATTATAAATAAAAAGAGTTTTAAAAGGTCTCCCTTTAAATATTATAATAAATAAATATAGTAAAATTAAATTAATATTATTAACTATTTTATTTATTTAAGTTTCTTTATTAAGCTAGAATAATAATAAATATTTAAAAAAAATAAAGTATAATATATCTTTTAAAATTAATATAATAAGTTTTATTATATAAAACTTTTTATAATAACTTATTAATCTTTTATAAGCCTATCTATAGTTAAAAGCCGCTATTTTATATTAATAGCTATAGCGTTAAGCTATAACTAGTTTATCTATATTATTACTTTTAATAAGCTATTAAAGTTAAAGCTATCGCAGGCTATAAACAACTTAATTTAATGCCGTTAAGCATTATATAAAAGTATTATCGTTATATAACTTAAATATAAATTGCTTAAAATAAATAATATTAAAAAGCCGCTATTACTTTAAAGGTTTTAACTTTACTTAAATATATAATTATTATAACCTTATTTTATAAAACTATTTAAAAGTAATTATTTAGCTAAAATTAAAATAATAATTAAAACTTAAGCTTAAATTAATATATATATTTAAAACTCTTATATTAATTAAATAAAGCTATTATATTTTATTATTAAATATAATATTTAAATATATAGATTTAATAGCTTTATAGTTATAAAAATAAATGTTATTTATAATAAGTAAATCTTTATTTAAATTAAAAAATTTTTTATTAAAGTAAAAAAATATAAAAATAAAAACTCTTTCTTATTTTAATAAATCGATATATTTATTATTACTTTAAAGATTTATAAGATTTATTTTAAAAAAATAAAGAAGTTTATTATTTATAAAATAAAAATTTATAATAAGCTAAAGGGAAATAAGCTAAAAAGAAAAAGGGAGATTAATCGTTTAATATACTTCTTTAAAAAGGTATACCTTTTATTTAAATAAATTAAAGAGATAAAGCTTAATTATAAAAATATAATATAGTTAAATAGAATTTAATTTAAAAGAATATAATTATAAGTTTTTTAACTTTATACTTAAAAGAGTAAATTAATATTATTATTATATATTAATAACACTTATAAGGCTTAAGTTATAATACGCTTTATTAAGTTTTTAAGCGTTTTAAAGAAATTTAAAGTTAATTATTATATTTAATTAAAGCTAGAAATTATACTTAAATAGTTAAAAGCTAATAATAAATATATATAATAACTTAATTTATTCTTTAAAGTTTTATAATATATTAAATTAAGTGGAATGTTTATATATATTTTAAGAGATATTATATAGTAGCGAGTGTAACTACTTAAAGTAAGAAATAGCGTAAATGCGTGAAAGTTGAAGAACAGCGGTTCTATCCACAAGCGTCAAGCCATCTTTGATGCGATCTATCATCGATCGATGTCCCCATTCCGGATCCCGCAGATTGCCAAACCATTTACCGCCTAAGCTGACCAGAAGCCACTTCATAACCGCTTCTGGATTCTCAAATGGGTGAGTGCCATTATTGTAGGATACAGCAACATGCTTGAATCCGGCCGCAGGCAATTCTTTCTCGAGATCCTCGCGCCTTGGGAAAAAGGCGAAACCGCTCGGATCACATCGTTGCTCCTTAAAAACCCACCTGCTGACATTTTCGATAGGTTGAAGACCTTCGCCATCCCGTACAAACATCCAAGGTTGTCTGAGGCTGTGCGAGTTTTGCCATCTCCTGGTAAAGAGCAAGTTTGTCAGAAATCCAGTGGTTGAAGGCCTTGGCGTGGATTTTGTTGAGCTTTTAACCACGAAAATTAGAAAGGTCATTGACATCTCCCTCTTGCAATTCGATGGTATTACGAAGATTTTCTGCTTGTAGGTCGAGTTCGCATTGGGCAATTTAAATGCTATACATATCCAAATCCACTCCGACAACCCTTCCTGTCGGTCCCACTGCTGCGGCGATCTTAAAGACGTGCTCTCCAGTTGCGCAACCGAGCACGAGCACCTGGTATCCATCCTTGATCGACATCATGGAGGTCAAGAGGTCACCAGCGTCGACTTGAGGCCTGTTCGTGTTGTGGTATTGGTCGGCCGTCTCGGGGGTTGCGTGAGCCCACATCGATGGGTTGACGGTGGCAGCCATTATCGACTCGGTAGTGTGAGGTAGAAGAAGGCAGAGGTTCAACTTAAGAACTAAAAGGGTCTTCGGCAACGATATTTGCAGAAGTCTGGAATTTCCTTCCTGTTCCATCTGGGCACGTGCCGTTTATACGACGACCTTCACACTGGCGACTACAGATTGTGGGACGCGCGATAAGCAGGTCATATAGCAGCATGGTGTATGGCAGTCGGAAATGCACACAGACAGTACTTTCTCAGGAATAAGATGTAAGGGCATCCCCATATGACTTTTCGAGGATCTATTACCATTGCCAGGATAGACGGAACAAGCTTTTCCTGCAAATTACCCCATAGATTCGATACACAACTATGCACCGCCATTCCTTGGGAAGTGACAGATGAATTGAAAATGTCCCCCGACACCTCATAATTATTACACATGCAGAGCTGGCCCGGAACACCTCCTCTATGACCCCGAATGCGACATGTACAAGCAAGTCATAAGCGCCTCCGCTAGATACCGCTCGCGCGACTGGAATTGCAGCAGTCCGTCCTCCCTCACGCACTTCTTCGCCGCGCCCAACACGCGGCCCGCATGCTGCTTCCGCGCCGCCTCAAGCAGACCAGCTGCCTCAATGGTGAGACTCGCGCGGTCGACAGGGAATAGCCTAGACGCCAGCTCCTTGTCCCTGAGCAGCCGCAGACAGAAATCCTCAAACAGGTCATTGGCGATCATGAATCCTAGCATCGACTCCAGAGACTCAAGATCCGCCCCCAACTCGCCGGCCGCCGTCGCCGGGTCTCGCCTGAAAGCGTCCAGTGCGAGCACCACGTAATCCATCTCCGACATGAGCGCCGCGGCGGTCATGTCACGCGCGTTATCACCGAAATGGGGGCGGTCGTAGCCGAGGCCGTGGCGCCACCAGACGTTGCACAGCACCGAGGAGACAATGACGGGTATCAGAATAACGTAGCCGTACCACATAGTCGCCGTCATCATGGAGCCCACGCCGCCTAGGATGCTCGTCACGCCGGTCGTGGCCGCGTGAAGCTGCACATTGCGCACCCGCCGCCACACCGCCGCCCAAACTGGGTGGTCTTTTTCGCCTAGACCCCGTTCCTGCTTCTGCTTCCTTTCTAGCGACGCCACCGCGGCCGCCCAGTGCCGGCCCGCCTTGGCCCAGATGTAGCACGCCCACGCGCAGTTGATGAGCGCGTAGAGGGCGAGCGGTGCGTTGCCCACGTAGCCGGACAGCAGATTGCTAGCAAGCCAGACGTCCTTGTCGGCGCCGTCGATGGCCATCAAGGTGCCGACGCCGATCATGACGGCGCCGGCGCCTAGCAGCAGGTCCAGGCCGAAGCGATTGATTGTCTCGGTGCCGAGCTCACGCCAGGTGACCGCAAGCAGGACGTCGATGTCGCGGGTCTGCTGATGCTGCTGCTGCTTCCGGGACTCGTCTTCTTCTTTCAGCCGCTCTATGCTCTCATGGCGGAGGCGCCGGCGCTGCTCAAGCAGCACGCAGACATTGCGCCAACTGAGGACTGCGTCGTAGAAGGCAAAGACTGACATCAGGAGGGCAAAGGTTCCGCCCACGGCCATGAGGGCGACGGCGTAGGTAGGGGCGGGGACCTCGTTCCAGACGTTGGCGGCGAAGTCGCCCGCGTTGGCGAGCTCGAGGAAGCCGACGGTGCCCAGGAGACTGTTCCTGAGCCGCCTCTGCTTAGCCGGTGCAAATCTGGTGCTGCCATGTTCGGCGACAGTGAGCGTGTCGACGGTGGCGCAGAGTCTATGGAGGCGGTGGTGTGGCCGGCACGCCGGCCTAGAGTGGGTGGTTTTCTCATTTTGTGTCTGGTCGTCGGATGTGCTCTTTTGGGATTCTCCGCAGCATACTATAGTGTCTTCGCTTCTAGTCGCCATCTCCGTGGATCCAGATTTGTGGGGAGAAACGTCGTGGTGTCGCCCAATATCCTCGGCGTCTAAGGCGAGCAATCGGGACTGGGAGAACTGGCATCACAAAGAGGACCGAAATCGCGGTGAATTGACGAAGATCGATGGTAGAGGAATCGCAACAACCATTTTCCGAAAAGAAAAGTGGTACATGTGCTGTAACCAAGAAAGACCACGCCAGCTTCTGCAACTGAGAGAGTACATTTACGGGCAAAAAACACGTCTTAAGAATTCCAATCGCAGTCAGTCGCTGAGCCAAGACATGTCAGTCCTCGGCTCAGTGTTGCGATGGGTCTGAAACGAGAAATACCACTCATGTATTTTTGGATCAGCCGACGGCGGACATGGTGGCATGCGGGCCCAGTAGACTACCACTCCGAGGCTCTTGGGCAAGGGGCCAGGATTGCAAGGTGAACCAGGCTCGGCGGCAGTCGGGTGAAAACGAGAAGAAACAGGGTGCTAACGAAACAGCCCCGACTTTAGGGGCGATCGGCGCAGATTAGACCATGTACAGGTACCAGCCGCAGGACTGTCAAGGGCCACGCTAGCGCCGTGTTCCACCCACTCCTCGCCAGCACCCTGCAGTGCCAAGACCGATCAGCGATGCGTTAATACCTTATTTTGACGCCGGAGTTCACCATTGACGAGAGTGAGCAGCATGGCGTCCGCTGGCCACCTACCTTCAGCATCTCCATGTTTGATCCTTTCAATCTCAGCGAGCTGGGGGGTTAGTTTTTCACAATGTGACAAGGTGCCATCTCTAAATCGCTCTACAACAACCCTTTCGCTACTGTAGCTTGGGCATTAATCCTATTTTTAGTAGGCAAAGGCTAGAGTGGCACTTCTTTTTTCCATTCCAGGGTTAAGGGCACCAGAGGAGGCCAAAGTGGGCCAGTGTAGGAGTTGTTACTGGTCGAATCGTTTCGAAGTTTAAATCCCCCAGGAACAAATCGCAGTGCACAAAAAGTGCGCAATTACCTCGCAGTGGTGATATATGAGCTTGTTCTCAAGCTACTCGGAACGCACAACCCATCAGATGGCAGATGTACTAGTACCGGTCTCCGCCCCTATCCCATGCACCAAATCCATTGTGAAATGCTACGGGTGGAGGAAGGCCACCCTGCATTTAACGCTAACGTCCAGGAGGGTGTCAAGCCGTGGCAATCGAGTTTGGAGAGAACGGCCAGCGATGAACACTTTAGGAGGGATGGGATCAAGGAAGTGCGGACATCTGGAAGCATCCACAACAGTTGCAAGCCATTTCTCGAAAGAATTCGCATTCATATCCGTTGCTAAATAAAGAAACAGTAACAAACTGTTACAAGCTATGCAGTCCATCTACCCCGTGCTCACTAGCACAAAATGCCGCAGAATTTCTCCAATTCTGCCCCCTTTCCCCTCTAGAGAAACCTCCCTGATGCCCTCCAAGCTCAGACCCTCAGACCCTCGAACTATCTGCCCCCTGCCCCCCTCCCTACCGTGCAGCTCATGGCTTCCCATTATGAAAATACTGCCCATAGGGATCTCCCGCGGGGACGGCCCCATGCACGGGCTGCGGCTTCTGGACCACCGGCCGTGGGATGGCGGGCGGAGCGCCTCCGCGTTCGATCTCGCTCACCTGGCTGCTCTTCATGTGGCGGCCGCGGTAGACGAAGAACGCGCCGCCGATGAGGGCGAGGATGCCCACGACGGCTATGATACCGACGATGAGTTTGATTGCTCCGGTGATGAGGCCCATCTTGTTGTTCCTCCTTTGGATTCGTTTGGGGCTATGTGGTCAAGGGAGGAAGGTGGTTTGACTTTTAAGGAGCTCGTGATGAGGATTGCAAAGGATGAGTTCAGAGATTGCTGTCTGTAAAGGCTTGAGGCCCGACCCTTCTGTAAGTCAAGGAAAGAGGCAGAATAGTTGAGAAGGGCGGCAAGGCCCTTTGTGGTAGACAAATAAACCTCAACAGTTCACTCTCACCAAGTCAAGAGACGGGGTGTAAATGGAGCAAAAGACCTCAGTCCGCAACTTCGCACGATTGCGATATGGAGAATACAAATCGCCTCCCACGAGATCGAGGAAGGCCAAGGAAGTTTTGACCTCCAGCAGCCAGCACTTCAAATGCGCATGCCTCCTCGTCTTTATACCTCCCAACCTGCCTACCTCTTACAGTACGGGAGCATCCTGCTGTAACCAGCGTGCGTGTCGATGCGAAGCTCAGCGCTTAATGCCGAGTACGGTCTCTGCAAGCGAGTCACGATTCGTTAACACCTGGGCAGCTGGCCGATGGAATGACGCCGTGTTTGCCGGCCTAGCAATGTGACATGGGAATTCAGGGATTGGAAGCCACTCCTTGGGCTCCGTCCTTTGGCTCACTGGATAAGGTTGCACAAAGTAGGGTACACAGCCACTGTGACGGGACGACAGACGCAGACGGGCTAGGTTTTGTCACATACACCCCGGATTTCTGTCACTCGCATCTGCAGCTCGCCGATCGAAGCTGGATTATCGGGTCGATTAGGGCGGTTGGTTCTACAGGGAGAAGTCCGGATGAGTGTGTAGGCCTACTGCTGAAGATTAGGGAGTGCTGTTGAGGAGGTTAGTCCTGGAGACGATGCATAGTAGCTGCCGTGCCAGCTTGCCTCATGCTGACGGTACTTTAGTACCGGTACGTTCGAATACAGAATGGCTCCAACTGCAAAATGCAGGATCCCTGCTTCGGTACCTTCGGGGTGTCAAGCGCTACCGTATGAGGCATTTTGTGTTGCCTCATTGCGGCTCCATTCTAAGATATCTCCGGGCTACATGACGGGGTAGAATATCCCGCAACGTTCGTGAGTCACCCAGCCTACACCCCTAGTAACCTCGTATGCTCGCTCGGCGTTACCGCGATCTACCTACCCACAAAAACATGCAAACACCCATCGATTTTCCTCTTCGCCAGACCGTTACTCTCTACTTCTCAGACACATCTCTAGCCGCCGAGTCAACTGATTCTAGCTCACTATTTCCGTCGGGCCATACGCGGTCTTTCAATTTCTTTCGACCAGGTTGAATTCTATATTCTTCTCTACTTCAGCAAGTGTCTGCCAGATGGCACTGGCGAATTGCAAATCAAACCTCCAGGGCATACCTAGGTATTCATTTGCCCCCTAGTTGACGAATTTTACGTGCCATAAGGTGCCTCCACGCCAGAACATCTGCTCAATGGTGGGAGCGGCATTTCGAAATTAATATCTGCAATGCGTTCTGTTCGTATAATACTCCCTGAACTTACTAGAGCGGCCGTGAACTTAACGAGGCTCTTTCCCATGCCAGAAGCATCCGTGAAACATCATGTTCATCCTCAGGCGACTCATTGATGCTCTCTGCACCCCTGGTGTCAAAGGATCTATTGAAGAAGCCGCGCCAACCCAACATGTCCTCGTTATCACTCCAAATCCCGCGGGGAAACACTCCACCATTGCAGAGCCTGTCCCCGATCAGTATGCTATGGAGCCTACCGCTAAGAACAAGGGACGATGTTTAGACCGTTGGTTGGACCGTCTAGTACAAGCCTCTGGGTCGGAGCCTATCTTCTTGCTCATCCTGGCTTGCCTCCTCACATGGGCATTCCTAGGCATTTCATATAGTAATTCGCCAGAGTGGGCAGTCATTATCTCGGATGTCCAAGCCATTGTCAGCTACGTGTTCGATTCACTTCTCATGCGCCAACAGCTAAACGCTTACGACACACATCTCCGCGCTTCTGCACGTCTGAGGTCCCGCTCCCTAAGTCACCGCAGGATGCTCCAGTACATCATGAGAAGTGGTCGCTGGAAGACTGTCGACCACGCACTCCGAGAGCTCCGACCAAGTCGGACTTGCCCCAGGGCTTCCTGCTGAGACCATGGTAGGCCGCATCTCTGCGCTTGCTTCTAAAGCCATGGGCCATATCATCACAGTGGGCTTGTTCTCTTTGTCTGGCTTGGATTCGGGGACAACGTGGGGTGGAGCGACACCTGGCAACTCTATATCAACTCGGCCACGTCCGCATGGATGGTACTGATCTTCGCTTTTCTGGCCAACATTCGCGAGCGCCACGAACGGTACGTGGATAAATGCCTTACTCAAATCTTCGAGGCCGATTCTGCGATCGAGCTCAAGCTTCGAATCATCACTGGCGATGCCACTCCTAACCCCAGTGTTGTTATTGCCGGACCTAAGGTCAGCAGGCTCCAAAGGGCCATTTTTTACTACGCCGACATTGTCGGGACTCTTGTCGGCATTGCAATCCTGATCGTGGTCCTTTTCGTCTGGCTCTGCATCGGCCCGGCTATGGCATTCGATTCCAACTGGTGGCTGCTTATCGGGACTTATACCGGATTGATAGGTCTGAACGATGGCTTTGTCCTACGCAATGTGCAAGCTCGGCTTGATGAATACCAACAAGACGCCTTCGGAGAGGTCATCCTGGACGACAGCAACGTCTTCATGGACATGGGCATCCAGTCTCTCGTGAACGAACAAGCACAGGGCAACACAATCAATTACCGCCTCTCTGTGAAGTTGGGTGATCTTTGTGCACACGAGATTACCATCGTTCTCGGTGTACTGCTGATCATTGGCCTTATCGTTGGCTCAAGCTTGATGAAGTGGACCGAAACAGGCCAACTTCTTTGCAACATCCCTCCTAGTATCGTCGAGTCGTTCTTTATGATGATTCTTATTACCGGCCACAACATCTTAGACTCCCGACGGCGAGTGGATCTCCATAATCTGTATATACGGAGATTAACGGTTCTTGCTTTCATTGGTCGTTTGGCGGTAGTTGAGACAAAGCCAAGTATAGGTCCCGAACATGAACACACACGCCATGAAGTGCCTGAGAATTAAAATTCTTAACCAAGCAATTGGATATCTGGCAAAACAATTTTGAGGGCACTTTTTCTTTTGCAGAAGTTGAAAAGCAGAGCGTATATTGCACACCGAGGGAGAGGCGGGTGGAGGCGATCAGGCAGCTCGTGCGTTGCTCTGTGAGGCCGCCACAACGTCGCAGCACGCCAACAGGGATAACGTCCCGGCCGCATGATGTGCATCATACCCAAGGCGCTGCAGGTGTACATGGCGGGTGCGGAAGAGGACAATAGGCCCCTGGGACTCCTTGGACGTTTTAGGCGTCCATTCAAGCAACCATCAAATGTCATCTATTGGGAAGACCTTATCCGCCATGGCATCAGGCTTCTTGTGAGACCGAATTTACTTGGACGATTTGAACCCACCAGGGACCCATTTCTGGAAAAGGCCTTCTGGGTCATTTTTCTCGCTGGTCTCCCGTAGAAGAGGCTGATTCTTTAAGCCGTAGGAACAAAATGGGTCCGGGAAATCAAATGCGTAGTTTAGGTACAAGAGGGGTGCTGCCTGGCCTCGAGAAGCCTAATCTCGCTTAATCGTCTCGAGAATTCCTCTGGTGGCTCTAAGAATGAGACCGGAGATTCGCGCACCTATTTTCGGAGGGTACGCACCCGCGCATAATTAATTATGCAGCCCTATATATATAAATTTATTTTAACTATAGGCTAGCTATAGTTAAGGTTAAGGTTAATATATAAACTAATATACTGCACTATTTTAACCCTTTATTCTCTTACTTAACTTTAATTATATACTTATCACTTATATATCGGCCTAATTTAATAATATTTTAAGCAGAATTTATACTTAACTATATATTTACCTACCTTTAAGCACTTTAATTTAAAATTATATACTTTTACTGCTGCTATTTTCGCCGGTAAATTTATTTAAAGTTAAATTTATATATTATAACTAATTAATAATTCTCTATATACTTATATATTATTTCTTAGCCCTTAAGCCTATATTTAAAAAGATAGTTTAAAAAAGAGATTATTATTTTAACTAATAATTTACTTACTTTATAAGCCTTTTTATTAGCCGCTAATTTTATTAAATAGTTTTCTATTAAGTAATACTATTATAAGTATCCTTTTTATTTAAGGATTATAAGGTTAAATTATTTTACTTTTAATTTAAGTTAACCCTTTATATTAAGGCTATTATCGCTCTTATTTTATTACTTACTTTATTATTTAAGCTAAAAGTTATTAACTTAATTATCTTCGCTATTATTAACTTTCTTTAGCTTTTATTATTTCCGAATATACTTTTTTTATTAGGGCTAAATATAGCTAGCTTATAAAGCTTTCTTTTTACTTTAACCTTTTTTAATAAAAGAGTAGCTAAAAGCAGGTTATTAATTAAAAGGTTATAATTAAGCTAAAAGAATTTATATATATTTACCTTT
Organism: Diaporthe ilicicola; assembly: GCA_023242295.1. Taxonomy (NCBI): domain Eukaryota; kingdom Fungi; phylum Ascomycota; class Sordariomycetes; order Diaporthales; family Diaporthaceae; genus Diaporthe; species Diaporthe ilicicola. The sequence goes on along the minus strand of JALPVH010000292.1, from coordinate 16,462 downwards.
TTAAAAAGTATATTAGCTTTTAATCGATTTATAATTTAATTAATATAAATTAAGTTAAATTATATAAATATAGGGCAATTATAAATTATAGGTAAGTAATTACCTTATAAAACTTTTTTTTAAAGTATTTATTTTATATATATCTTTACCTTTAAGAAAAGATTTAATATTACTTATAAAACTTATAGAAAAAAGGCTTTTAATTACTTTTATTTATTAAACTTTTAAAATAAAAATATTTTTTAATATATTTTCTTTAAGCGAAAATTATAAGCTATATTCTTTAAAGCTTTATAGATAGCTTTAATTAAATAAAAAAGGTTTTTAATTTTATAGGCTAAATATACCTTTAATTTATAGTATAAGCTTTTTATTAATAATATTATATATAGGTTAAAGTTAAGGGTTTTATAAATTTTATAAGTAGTTTATTTAGCTATAATAACCTTTTCTTTATTTATATACTAGGTTTTTAAATATTTAATTATAGCTATCTAGTTTTAAAACTTTTTTTATAGTTATTATTACACCGCTTTATAAACCTTATAATTAGTTAAGTATTTTATAAACTTAAAAAGGTTAAATAAAGCTTATTAAATATAAAGAATATTATTTAAAACCTTTAATAGGATTATTGCTTTATTTTTCGTTAATATATTTAATAAGGCTAATTTATTATCTTTATCGGCTTTTTTATCGGCTTTCGTTTCTAATTTTATATTTATTAAAATAATTAGCTTCCGCTACTTTTTCTTAATATTAAGAATAACGTTTATATTAATATAAAAAATATAAAGTTAATATTAAACCTAAGAGAATATATATTTAAAGGTATTAATTAAAGTAGTATTATAATTAATAATAAATAAATTAAGCTTTTTAGCCTTATAAAGTTAAAGTAATTTATAAATTTATTTTAAAAGCTACCGGAATATAGATTTCTTTTTACCGCTAATAACGCTTTAAAAAAGAGAAATATTTTTCTTTATATAAATAACTATAATACTTTAAAAATATAATATCTTTTTATTATTTATTAAATAAATATAATTAAATAAAAAATAATAAAAGAAATAACGCTTTTATAATTAAGCTAGTTATACCTTTTTATATTAAAATATATTTATAACCCTTTTTTAACTATTAATAATATAGTAATATTAAGCGCTATTTTTTTTAAAAAAGTTTAATATTATTTAAATTATTATATATATTTCTTACTTCTTCTTATAAAAGCTAGCTAGCTAGTCTTTTATTATATTAACCTTTAATAAAACTATTAAATACTTTTATTAAAAGAGAGATTTAAGTATTTTTAGCTTAATTAAAGATAACTTTTATATTATCTAAATAAGAAATTTATAATATTTTTCCGATAGTTATATTTAGCTATATTAAGCTTTAAAGATTTTTTATAGCTTATAATAAATATATTATCTTTTTTTAATAAATAGCTTTTATTTATTAAATATTGCCTTTATTATATATATAATTACTTATTATTTATAATTAGCTTTAATTATAATTATATTATTTTATATAGTAGTTAAAGGGTATTAAATACTTTAATTATAGCTTAATATCTTTTGTTAAAGCTTTTCTATTTAAATTATTATTAGCTAATTAGTAGATATTATAGCCTTATTTAAGTTAGCTTTTAGCTTATTATAGGTATTATATCTATTTTTAAAAAGTTTTAAAAAGAAAAGAGGGTTAAAAAGTGCTAGGTAACGGTAGTTTATAATTATAATATTTAAGTTTTATTTATAATAATTAGCTTATTATTATAGCTTAAGGCTTAAATAGTTTAATATATCTATTATTATAATAACGCCGAATAAATATTATTTAATTAGATAGGGATAAAATTTAGTATTATATTAATTAAGTATATTAAAGTTAAATTAATTAAGTAATAAATAGGTGGTTAATAAGTAAGTATTTAAATATAGTAAGAAAATCTGCTATAGGGTATATGGCTAACGATATAAAAAATATTTTAGCGGTAGAGGCGGCGGTTAAATAGGGCGATTTAATTAGTTACTAGCTGCTTAGTAAATAAATAGGTATATACCCTCCGAAAATGGGTGCGCGAATCTCCGGTCTCCTGAGAATAGCTTCGTCGTCGCGTTTTGTTCTTCTTTTTAGTAGAGCAGCAATGACACAGACAGAAGTGGGCCATCAACGGGATCCAGGCCTGTGCAGTTAACCCCTTCAGAGATGCATTTCTCCAGCAGAGAGATGGGATACGGCTGGAGGCTCAGGGAACAAACGAGACCGTAGATTTGCTTGATACTTTCGATGGCAGATGAGAAAGTATGGGTCAATTTGGTTAGGGTGGCGATATCAGCCTTGACCGTCCAAATGTTGTGTTCATGTAGGCGCACCTAACGAAGTGGAATTGATGACAACTAAGTACTAAAAGGCATTCTATACCATTTGACAAGGGAAACAATGTCAATACATGATCCCATCCATAGCCATTCCCGCTTGCTCAGCGGCCGCATCTTTGATATTGATCATACGAAGAGAACTCATCTGCCCAAACTGAGGTTGCACTGTGGAAAAGGGCTAAAGGTCAGATGGGTTCCCGAAGGCCTGGGAGTAGTCGAGCTGATTCAGGCACATGGATTGACCAAACTTTGCCGCTCAAAGAAGGCTGAGTATGATGTGTGTTTCGTTGGATGTGGACAAGAGCCTCGATCTGGGATAGGAAGCTTGGGGAGAAAGAAGATAGCGCCGCCCCATAACTCACCCTGTTTTAAAGGTCCTGAGGTTGAAGCGAGTGACAACACAGGAGTTGTTGCCTCCACCCCACAGTGATCTCCACAGGTCTGAGTCCTCGTGGGCGTTGGCATTGATGACTTGGCCGGAAGCTAGATCGACTTCGTGGTTCACAACATTGTTGCAGATCAGGCCCTCGCGTGTAGTGAAGAAAGACAGCCCTCCTGTCGTATATGAGTATCACAAATGAAGATGGATAAAAAGGCTTGACAGGATGGTCTCTTACCAGCTACATAGTAATGCAAGGCCACCAATACCGCCTTTGGCAGATAGCGAACCCGTGACACCGAGGCCCTTCTCAGATAACTACTTGTTGTAGACTGGGCCCCAGCGGTCTCCGGTAGCAACTTTCACAGTTCCATCCTGGGTACCAAGGTCTGACTGAGAGACATCCATTATCGCCTGGTTCAGCCGGTGTCCGATGAAATGACAATGGCGTTGGAATGACTGCTGGAACACAACACAGGTAAAGCAAAAAAGAAAGAACAGTCGGGGATCGCTTGTCGCAGCTTGACTGACTTCATGACAGAATGGCAAGAAATCGTTCTCCTCCACTACATACCTCAGATTGTAGCGGAAGTTTCTTCTCGGCTATCGTAGGCCAAGATCTATGCCGCAATCCCCAGTGGCTTCGAATCGCAGTCAACTACACCGTCAACTCTGTAACGGCTGCAAGGGTGATTGCCAGATGGTGGAGAATCTTGGAGTCCTTTGCCAATTGGTTTCTTCCTGGTTGCCAAAAGTTTCGCCAACACGTCAAGGAAGCGCGGGAGCTCATGGGCCCTGTCAACCAGGAGAGGCGACTGGAGAGAGAAGGAAGCCCGAGATGCCATTGACTAGTTTCATGAAGTTGTCCAGGATGAGCCTTATTATCCGGTTATCTTCCAACTAATTCTAGCTGTAGTAGCTATCCACTCTATACGGCCCTTTGAGGAAGACTAGTAGCCCCACCCGTCTCTGCCCTTTCCCTTACTAGCTAGGAAATAGCGGGAATACATGAAGTATCGAGTAGACTTGGCCAGCTCAATTTTAAATATTCTGGGGAGCAATGCGCATTGCGGATCAAATTTTGGCTCTCAGTACTGTGACCGATCCTCGCTCTGCCTAATATAACTGTGTTCGTGCTCCACATGCAGTGTTTCCCCTAATGCAAGCACCAAAGTTCGCATTGTTGTTACCGGTCTCAAGTCTGCATGTTGGTGATTCATCTGAATGAGCAAGTCTGAAGTTCTTCCTTCTATTCCCCGAATTGTTTGTGACGGAAAGGTACTGTATCTGTTCCTCTTTGCCCGTAGGGATCTGGAAGCACAAGCCGAGGGTGTACACCGAGCGACTTCCATAACAGCCCCGATACCGGCGCATGTGTCCGTGGCACGCCAATGACCGCTGCAAGACCATAAAGCCTCAAAAGCCACTTGCTTGCACCTTTTCGAATCGCACCACAAAATTTTTGTTTGATCTCCAGGACACTGCGCTGAGTTCAAAATTCGCACGCATTTGGTAGCTGCAGCTGCAGATCGCTCACCTATCTCCTTGTCACCCAACCAACAGAATATCAAGTAAAGATGGCCGCTACTCAAGAAAAGGCGACATATACTCACGGCCACCATGCAAGCGTAGTAAACAGTCACGCCCGACGCACCGCACAGGACAGCGCTGCCTTCCTCCTGCCCCACCTCAAGCGTCACCACACCATCCTGGACATTGGTTGCGGCCCAGGGACGATCACCGCTGACCTTGCCGAGCTCGTGCCAGAGGGCAAAGTCACCGGGGTAGATGCCGTCAAGGCAGTACTGGAGCGAGCGCAAGCACACGTGGAAGGCCGTAGCAATATCACGAACTGCACCTTTGAGGTCGCAGATGCCAACGCCCTCCCCTACCCGGACTCCTCCTTCGACATCGTCTTCTGCCACCAGGTCCTGCAGCATGTCCAAGACCCTGTGGGAGTTCTCAAGGAGATGAAGCGTGTTGCCAGGCCGGGTGGTATCGTTGCTGCCCGCGAGGCTGACTACAAGAGCTTTGCGTGGTTCCCCGAGCCGCAGGGGCTTGATGACTGGCTGGATGCTTACCGAAGGACGGCCAGGCTTTGTGGAGGACAGCCTGACGCTGGGCGTTATGTCCGACAGGTAAGTTCACCCTAAGAAGGACTTTTGGAAATTTGAATGCTAACTCGGTTTGGTGGCAGTGGGCGAAGCAAGCCGGATGCGAGACAGACGAGGAGCGCATGTCGAGTGGGTTCAGCTCTTGGTATTACACCGGGGAGGCAGCCAAGGCTTTCGGTGAGAGCTGGACAGACCGTGCTTTGAAGTCAGATTTTGCGAAGGAGTTTTTGAAGCACGGCGTTGGCTCACAGAAAGATTTGGACAGGATAAGTGCCACTTGGAAACAGTGGGCCGCTGAAGGAGATAACTTTATCGTGATACCAAACGGTGAAATCCTTTACAAGGTCCCTGCCTAAACAATTTCAAGACGAGGCCAGGATCGTAGATGTGAAGACCCATTCGGACATATGGAAGTGGAGTTATCCTATAGTCCCTTACACAAGCAGCAACATCTTAGGCTCTGCTGCGCTGATTCACTTTGTACCAACCCCAAGCGGATCAATTTTATATTCGACTTGACGATGTTCTGAACAGCATCAAGTTGGCGGCCAAGTCGCTAAAGATTTCAACCAATGCTCTGTGACAGGTCTGTCACCGCCCATGTGAACTCTAGGCTTTGCGGACCTTCTTCAAAATGTGGAGGTTGTCTTCAACTAATGCAGTATACTAAACTTCATGACACAGGTACCGTATCTTGAACTCGGGAGCCGTTCCACAGTGCAGTCCCCTTCCGCATTGCCAGTAATCCTCCTACCCGGTGGCAGAATCTTGGCTCTCCATGGAGCTCCACCGAGCTCCACCAGCCCTGCCGGGAACTGCCTAACCCTAACTTTTTAAGGTTGGGATTAGCGACCTTTAAATTTTACTATTTATAGTTTATTTAATAAATTTCGATTAAGCTTATATTTAAAGCGCTAAGATTATAAGTTTAATTTAAATAAAAAAATTTAAGCTTTTTTAAATATAAGGTTAAAAGACTTATAATTTTTTTTTAAATTATATTTTATTTAAATATATTATATTTTTATAATTAAACTTTATCTTTTTAATATATTTAAAAAAGGTAAAACCCTTTAAAAATATATTAAATAATTAATCTTTCTTTTTCCTTTTAACTTATAATTATTTTTTATTTTATAAATAATAAACGTTTTTATTTCTTTAATATAAACCTTATATATCTTTAAAATAATAATAAATATATCGATATATTTAAATAAAGTAAAGTTTTTATTTTTATCTTTTTATTTTAATAAATAAGTATTAAATTACCGCTATTATTATAATAATAATATTATTATTATTATAATAAATTTTATTTATTTTTTTTAAAAAATAATTACTTTTTTTTAAATAATTAATAGCGGCTATTATTAACTATTATTTTCTTTAAATAATTTAAAAAAAATAACTTTATTAACTATTTTATTTATTTAAATTTCTTTATTAAGCTAAAATAATAATAAATATTCGAAAAGAATAAAGTATAATATATCTTTTAAATTAATATAATAAGTTTTACTATAACGTGGTTTATTACCGCGTAAGATAGATTACCGCGTAAAATACTTTTATTAAAACCGCTAACTTTTAATAACTTTAATACCTTTATAAGGTAAATAAGTTAATAAAAATTAATATTTATAAGTATTAATCGATTTAAATTATTTATTTCTAATTAATTTAATTAATTTAAAAGGGTAGGGGTAGCTATAATATTAATTTAAAATAGCTTACTTTTAATATAAATTACTTAATTAATATTAATTAATATTAATTATATTATTAAAAATATAATTTATAATAGTTAGCTAAATTATATATATTAATATTAATTAATATTAATTAAGGCCGGAAAGCTATAATTTATTTAAAGTTTAATTAATTAAAATCTTTTATATCTTTTTTATAAATTTTTATATTATATTTAATCTTACTATAGTTATTATATTATTATTTTATCGGTTTATTATAGCCCGCCTTTTTATTATTATTAGCTATTTTATTAATTAGCTGCTTTCTTTTTTATTTTTCTTTAATAATTATATAAGATTTTTTAATAATAAGTAACCCTTTAAGCTATATTTAATTTCTTTTAGCCTTTTAATATTTAAAAAGTACTATATTAGTATTTTAAAGTATATAAATCTTATTTTTAAAAATAATAAGTTTATATATTATTATTTATATATTTTTTATTAACTAATTAATAGCCTTAAGAATTAATATAAAAAAGCTATTTTAATATATTAATATTTTATTTTTAATAAAACCGGATTACTATATAGTTTATTAAATATTAAATAGTATTTATAATTCTTATTTTAAAGGGGATATAAAAAGGGATAATAATAAAATTTTATAAGTAAATATTTAGCTTAAAAATAATAATATTTAAGTTTTAAAAAGAAATTTTAGCTTTTTTAAAACTAAATTTATAATTCTTCTTTATAAAAACTTTATTATAGGCTATTATAAATATAATAAAATACTTAAGCTTAATAATATAAGTAATAAATATTTAGATAAAAAGGTTAATCTTATTACTATATATATAGTTAAATAGCTAAAATAATATAATATTTAAAAGTTAAAATAAATAAGAAAAATATAATAATATATTAATAAGAATAATATTATTACCCTTATAATATTATATAAACTTAACTAATATATAGCTTCTATAGCTATTTAAGATAAGTATCCGGTATATAGCCTTTCTTTATAGTTTAATATACTTATTAAAATATTAAAGCTATTTTAAATTAATTATATTATTTATCTATTTATTTAAAAAAGTTAAAATTACTTAATTTATTAAAAACCTTAACTTTTTAATTTAATTAATAAAATAATAAATAGCCTTAATAATTATAAATAATAAGATATACCTACCCTTTATATTAATATATTTAATAGCTATAAATTATTTTTAATTATTAAGCTATATAGATTTAGCCTTTTTAAGTTTATTAATATATAAAATAATTATTAATATAATTATTTAGCTAATTATAAAGCTAATTTTATTAAAGTTATACAAGTTATTATTAATAATTTTATATTTAGTTATTATATTATAAAGTAACTTAAATTAATTTTTAATAACCTTTAAATTTTTATAAAGGGCCTTTTAATAATTATAAGGCTAATTAAACTTAATCTTTAAAGCTAATTATATATTTATAAAGTATTAAGCTTAATGCTTATTAATAGGCTTACTATTTCGCAATATTAATAAAAGGTTAGCTATATCTTTTATATTAAATAATTATATTAGAAATCTTTAAATATTTTAATTAAAAATATATTAAATAAGCGTTTACTTTTTAAATTATTTAAATTTATATAAATCGATATATACTTCTTTAAAAAAGTATTATTAATTTATTTTATAAAATAAAATTAAGCTAAAGATATAAAAAATCTATATAGCTTTATAATAACTAATAGGTTTTTTATAATTCTTTTTAAAATTTTTAATTATTTAAAAAGCTAAAAGGATTTTATATTCTTTTAAGTAAATAGATATTATAATTATTAATTTCTAATATATTAAATATTTAAGTAAATAAAGTAAAGTAAAATTAATATAAAAATTTATAATATAACTGCTATTTAAAAAAATCCCTTTTATTAAAAGTTAACTATTTTAAATTTCCTTATAGCTACCCTTGCCCCTTTAAATTAACTAAATTAATTAGAAATAAGTAATTTAAATCGATTAGTATTTATAAATGCTAATTTTTATTAACTTATTCGCCTTATAAAAGTGCTAGGGTTACCGGAAGTTAATAGTTTTAATAAAAATATCTTACGCGGTGATTTATCTTATATAGTAATAAACTATATTATAAAACTTTTTATAATAACTTATTAATCTTTTATAAGCTTATTTATAATTAAAAGCCGCTATTTTACGCTAATAACTATAATATTAAGCCGCGCTTATTTACGCCGGTGCTTTTAATAAGCTATTAGCTTTAATATAAACCAGTTTATTAAGGTTAAAGTTATTATAGGCTATAAGCTAGTTTAATGCCTTTAAGCATTATATAAAAGTGTTATTGCCGTATAACTTAAGCCTTTAAATTGCTCGAAATAAATAATATTAAAAAGCCGCTATTGCTTTAAAGGTTTTAGCTTTACTCTATAAATATATATCTATCTATTATAACCTTATTTTATAAAACTATTCGAAAGTAATTATTTAGCTTACCGCGCTATTAAAACTAAAATAATAATTAAGCTTAAACCACCACTTATATACGCTTAAAACCCTTAAATTAACTAGGTAAGGCTATTATATTCCATTACTAAATATAGTTCTAGATATATAGATTTAATAGCTTTATAGCTATAGAAATAAACTTTAAATATAATAAGTAAATCTTTACTTAAATAAAAAGTTTTCTTATTAAAGTAAAAAAGCGTAAAGATAAAAAACTTTTTCTATTTAAGTAAATAAATATATTTATTATTACTTTAAAAATATATAAGATTTATTTTAAAGAAATAAAGAAATATATTACTTATAAAGCAATAATAAATAATAAGCCGAAGAAAAAATAAAAAGTTATAAATTTAATACGCTTTTTTAAAAAGGTTTACTTTTTATTTAAATAAATTAAAGAAATAAAGCTTAATTATAGAAATATAATATAGTTAAATAAAATTTAATTTAAAAAATATATAATTATAAGTCTTTTAACCTTATATTTAAAAAGGAAGAAATAACTTTATTAATTAAATTATATAATAATACTTTTCTCTCTTAAGTATAAGGTTAAAAGACTTATAATTATATTTTTTTTTTAAACTAAATTTTATTTAATTATATTATATTTCTATAGCACCGTGGCGTATTGGTCGAGCGTCAGGGTACCCTTTTGCACTAGTAATATAAAGGGTGTAAGTTCGAATCCTGCTAGTGCCTCCTTTTTAACCTGCCCTCCCTTCGGTACGCCCCTTTAGCGCTAAAGGGCGAGATTGTTTATCTCCCCCTTAACTAATTCCCTGCAATTGCGTACCTATTACTATTAGTTATTATATTCCTAGCTAATAAGGTTTTTTCCCTATATTGCGGGTTTTTTCCTATTAAGCGCCTATAGGACCTCCCAGAAGGTATTTAACGGCATAGCAAATGCTTTTTACTATATAAAGTTACTTATAGAAGCTTAAGTATAAAGCAAACTAAGGTTTATAAAGAAAGGGGGAGCTATAGCCTAATTAACTACAGCTTTCTTCCCCTTACTTACTATATTCCTAGCTTTAAGAGACGGAATTCAAATAAGTTAAATAGTTTATATTATATTTCTATAACTAGGCTTTATTTATCTAAATAAAAGGTAAACCTTTTTAAAGAAACGTAGTAAATAATTAACCTCTCTTTTTTTATTTAACTTATTATTTATCCTTACTTTATAGGCGATAAACTTATTTATTTCTTTAAAATAAACCTTATATATCTTTAAAGTAATAATAAATATATCGATTTACTTAGATAAGAAAGGGTTTTTATCTTTATGCTCCTTTACCTTAATAAGAAAACCTTTTACTTAAGCAAAAATTTACTTATTATAAACAGAGTTTATTTCTATAGCTGTTTATAGTAAAGCTATTAGATCTATATATCCAGAGTAGGTAAAGCGAGCTAAAGCTTATACTTAAACAACCTATGCTAATATAGCTAAGTACTATGCTTAGCAATGGAATGTGGTGGCCTTATCTGGGTCTTAGGCGCGTATAAGTGCTGGTTTAAGCTTAACTAGCAGTCGTCTCGGTTTCGGTGGGCTGAATAATTGCTTTCGAGTAGTTTTACGGAAAAGGTTGTGGTGGTTGCTTAGTTTCGCCAGATAGGTATATATTTAAGTAAAGCTAGAACCTTTAGGGCAATAGCGGCTTTTTAACGTCGCCCATTTCGAGCAACTTAAAGGCCTAAATTACACAGTAATAGCACTTTTGCATAATGCTTAACGGCGTTAGATTAGCTTACGGCCTGCGATAGCTTTAACCTTGATAGACCGGTTTATATTAAAGCTAATAGCTTATTAAAAGCACCGGCGCGAATAGGCGCGGCTTAATGCTATAGCTACTAGCGCAGAATAGCGGCTTTTAACTATAGATAGGCTTATAGAAGCAGATTAATAAGTTATTATAAAAAGTCCTATATAGTAAAACCTACTATATTAATTTAAAAGATATATTATACCTTATTCTTCTCGGATACTTATTATTGTTCTAGCTTAATAGGGGAACTTAAATAAATAAAATAGTTAATAATAATACTTTTACTTATTAAAAATTATTATTTAAAGGTAAATAATTTATTAAGCCGGTTATAAGCTATAATAATAAATATTATAATATTTCTTAAAAATAAAGAATTTTAAAAATATTTTTTTTTAAAGAATTTATAAATCTTATTTATAATAAATAAAAAAAGGTATATATAAAAAAACTTAAAAGGGCTTATTTAAAAATTAAATTTCTTAAATAAAAAGCTATAAACCTTACCCTTATTAATTTAATTATAAAATTAAAAAAAATTCTTTATAAAGCTTATTATATATTTTACTTATAAAATAAATATATTTTAAAAAAGTAAAGCTATTAATAATATCGTTTTATTTATTTTAAAAATAACTTTAAAAATTAAATTATAAAGATATTTAATATTATTAAATTATAATAAACTTATAAATTAAAAATAATTTTTAAATAAAAGATATTTATTTAAAAGTTAATAATATAAAAATTAAAAAATAACTTTATAATTTACTTTTCTTTAAAGTAAGCTTTAAATAAAAGAATATAAAACTTTAAAATATAAGAAAAATAAATAGAGATTTATATTTCTTTTAAAAATAATAATAAATATCTTTTATTATAAAGAATAATTAAGCTTTATATAATTCGAAATAATTTATTATTTTTATTAAAAATTAGCTTTAATCGGTATTTAGCCTTTTTTATAATATTAATTTAAAGGTATTTTTACCTTTTTAATAGCTAAAGAATAGCTTTTTATTACTTTATTATAAGCGGTAAAAATTATATTAAAAATAGCTTTACCCCTTTTAAGCTTTTTTTCCTTTTTAAGCTTTTTTTTTTTCTTAAGCTTTTTCTTTTTTTTAAGCTTTTTCTCCCTTTTTATAAATAAAAAGAAAAGTATATAAAGAAGTAATTATATATTTTTTAAACTAAATTTTATTTAACTATATTACGTTTTTATAATTAAGCTTTATTTATTTAAATAAAAGGTAAACCTTTTTAAAGAAGCGTATTAAATTTATAACTTTTTATTTTTTTCTCGGCTTATTATTAATTCTTAATTTATAAGTAATAAATTTCTTTATTTCTTTAAAATAGATTTCCGAGTTATATATCTTTAAAGTAATAATAAATATATTTATTTACTTAAATAAAAAAGGTTTTTTATCTTTACGTTTCTTTATCTTAATAAGAAAATTTCTTATTTAAGTAAAGATTTACTTATTATATTTAAAGTTTATTTCTATAGCTATTTATAATAAAGCTATTAAATCTATATATCTAGATAATAAAATATAGTAGCCTTACTTATCTATTTTAACTATAGCTATAAACTCGTTTAATAAATTTAAAGGTTTTAAGCGTATATAAATAATAGTTTAAGCTTAACTATTATCTCGGTTTCGGTTAAATAATTGCTTTTAAGTAGTTTTATAAAAAAGGTTATATCGCTCCATTTTGCTAGATAGGTATATATTTATAGAGTAAAGCTAGAACCTATATATATTTTATAAAATAGTTAAAGTAATAGCGGCTTTTTAATATTATTTATTTTAAGTAACTTATAAAGGCTTAAGTTATATAGCGATAGCACTTTTATATAATATTTAATAGCGTTAAATTAAGTTACTTATAGCTTATAATAGCTTTAACCTTAACGGGCTAATAGCTTATTAATAGTATTAGCGCGAATAGATTAAGCGCGGCTTAACGCTATAGCTATTAACGTAAAATAGCGGCTTTTAACTATAAATAAACTTATAAAAGTAGATTAATAAGTTATTATAAAAAGTTTTATATAATAAAACTTATTATATTAATTTAAAAGATATATTATATTTTATTTTTCTCGGATATTTATTATTATTTTAGCTTAATAAAGAAACTTAAATAAATAAAATAATCGATATAAAGAAGTAAATTAACTTATATATAATTTTATTATCTTATAAAGATTTTACCTTTAAAAAGAAAATTATTAAGAAATTTATAAATATTAATAATTATAAATAATAAATATTTTATACCGTTAATAAGAAATATTATATTTAATACTTATAATAACGGAAATATTAAATAACTTTTATCGATATCTTTTTTTTAACTTTATTTTAATAAAAGATTTAATTTTAAAAGAATTTTAAAACTTATAAAAAATTAAAATAATAATTATAAATAAAGTAGAAAAGTATATAATCTTTTTAATAATAAGCTATAAATTTTTCTTTTTTATTATAAATATAATAAAATAAAACTTAATTAATTTTATATAATATTATTAAGAGTTTTAAAAAGGTATATAATAAATTATTTTATTTATTATATCGGCTATAACGATATTTTTAATATAATATATTATAAATTAAAAATATATTTTAATATTAATATTAATTAATAATAATATTATAATAATTAAATATAAATAATCTTTTAAATCTTTTAAAATAATAAGGATAATATTAATAAAAGCTTTTATAAAATTCTTTATCTTTTTTTAAAAAAATTATAACTTTATTAATAAGTATTTAAATTTAGCTATAAAGATAATAAGGTTTTTTATAATTAAGTTATTTATATTTATATTAAAATAATAGAATTTAAAGCGGCTTTTTTTATACCGGTAAAATTATATAAAAAACTATTTTAAAACCTTAAGTTTTATTTTAATATTTATTTTACTTAAAAAATTCGGAATATCTTTATTTAAAACTTAAAAGAAATTAATAATAAAATAAAAGTAATATATTATAATTATTAATATAATAATAATTATTAAAAAGACTTTAAAGGTTTATTTTAAAAATAATAATTTTAAAAAAGCTATTATTAATAAATCTTAAACTAATAATTATTAACTTTAGAAAAAGATATTTTATTTATAATAAAAAAGGCTATTAATTAATAAAATATACCTTTAAAAAAGATAATACTTATAAAGCTAATTTATTATTTAATATTAATATTATAATTAACTTATAATAAATTAAAATATAGCTATCTATATTATCGATTATAAAAGCTATAAAATAAAGAAATTAAATACTTTTAATAATAATAATAATAATAAAAAATTATATTAATAATAAAAAAATAATAATATTTATAATAAATAGCGCCTTTTTTATACCTTTATTATTAAAAAAAGCTGCTAATAATATAAATATATTTATTAATTAATTTATAATTAAAAGATAATATTTATATTTAAAATTTTAAAATATTATTTTAAATATTAATATAATAAAAATCTTTATAGCTAGCTATAAATAATATTTTACCCTTTATTAAAATAACTTAATAATAATAATAAACTTTTTATAAGCCGGTAAAATATTTATTAAATTTAGAAAAGATTTTAAATTAATATTTATTAATATTATTATAATTAAAACGCTAATTAAACTAATTATATTTTATATAATTAAAGCTTTAATATTTTCTTTTTTTATATTTAAAATATAAATAGTTAAATATTCAAAGACACGTAAATATAATATATGGTAGTATAGAAAATATATTTTATTATATAAATACATTTATAATTTATTTTAATTGTGTTAATACTTTTATAAAATAAAGCTATTTTTATATTATTAGTTATTACTATTATGAAACAATTTGCTTTTATAAAGTTTAGTTATATTTTAATATATATTAATTATAATAAATAATTTTATTATTATTATTATCCTTTTTTAAAAGTTTAAATTTATATTAAAGAATAATTATAACTTTAATTATAAGTTAATTATAAATATAATATATTTAAATTTAAAGCTTATTTTATATATAATTAATATAATAACCTTTTTTAAATAATTAAATTTCTTATCTCTCTTTTTATAAGGGATATATAAAAAGCTTTATATTAAATATAGGTTAATATATATATTAATTCTTTTAAATAAATTTCTTATAATACCGGAATAAATTCTATATTAGCCGAATTTTATAATAAAATAAAATTAATAAAAATAAGCTATAAATAAATTTTTATAAAAGTTTATTAATTAATTAGGTAAATTAAAAGATATTATAAACCTTTTTATTATATATATAAAATCTTTATTATTAAGTTATTAAACTATTATAGCTTTAAAGTAATTTTATAAATAGTAATTAAAGCTATAAATAATACCTTTAGCTTTAATAGCTTTATTTTAATATTATTAATATTTAATACCTATTTATAAATATTAATTAATTTATTATTTATATTATTTATATAAAAATAAGTAAAAGCTATAAGAAAAGTAATAAAAACCTTTTAAAAACTTTTTATAAAATATTAAATTAATAAAGTAATTTATATAAGAAATAGCCTTAATATAATTAATATATTAACCTTTCTACTTTAAAGCGAAATATAAATATAATATAAAAAAGCGGCTAATAAAGTATATTTAAATTAATGGCTATTAATAGCTATAACTTTATTTTAAACCTTTTAAATAGCTTTATAAAACTTAAATTAACCTATATACGCCTATATTTATATAATAAAAATATATAACCGGTATTTTTAAAAAAGCTTATTATTAAAGCTTATAAAATTATTTATAATAAAGCTAATATTAATAAAGGTAATAATAGCTTTATAGAAAATATAATTATTATAATAATATTAAAACCTTTTTTTAATTAAAACGTTACTATTATAATTAATTACTAATAATTATTATAAAAATAAAAATAGCTTAAAAATTAATCTTTTATTATTAAAGCTTTAATAATTTAGAAAAAAGAGAATAATTACGCTTTATCTTTTAAGCTTTAATATAAAGGTATAATTATAACTAATAATAGCTTATTTAAAAAATTAAAAAATTAATAATTTAATTATTTAATTATTTATAATATTTTTAAATTTAAGTATTTTAATTATAATTTTTATAATAAAACTTAATTATTTAAAGCTTAAATAGTTTATAAAATTAAAAATAAAGTTTAGCGGCTATATAAGAAATTAAAACTTATAATTTAAAGCTATAATAATAATAAAAAGAAGTTTATTTTAATTTAATTATTAATAATTTAATAAATTAGTTAATAATTAATTATTATTATTATAGCTTTTCTCTTTATAAAGAAAAAAGCTTTTAAGCTATATAATATTATATAATCCTACTTATAATTAAAAAGTAAGTTATTATAAATAATTTTAACTTAACTATTAAAGAAATTAAAAGTAAAATATTTTAAAAAAATAATTATATAATTAATTAAGCTACTTTATAATATTATTAAAATAAATATATATTAATAAATAATATATTATAAATATTATTATAAAAAGTTAAAAA